>CM062818.1:1424487524-1424573237 GCA_031772625.1 Pinus tabuliformis
ATATTAAATATAAGATAAATATATAAGAGTAGCATGTGAGTGTTAGTTTTATAAAGAAGATTCTTTTTATTATTAATAAAAATATAGATAGTTAGTTTCATTTTAAAGGGTTATAAATATGAGTTATAAATACCAGACTTAAAGGGTTGTAAATACGAGTTATTAATTGTTTTTACTCAAAACTTGATAAATAGCAATTTAGCAAGTTCTTTTTAATTGAGTGACTCAAATTCATGTTTCTTTAGGTTGAAGGTGAAGCCACTAAAGTGGAAAAAATTGTGATGCCAATAATCAGAGGGATTGTCATCATGGGGTGAGAAGAAATTTAATATTCCAAGAAGAGGAGGTAGTAGTAGATTTTAAATAGATTAGCAATGCAACAACATAAATGTTTGAAACAAATTTATAGAGATCCACCTTCTTGAATAATGCACACACTACATGGATAATGGATTTATGCACTTTATGCCTTACAGCGTTTCCTTTGCAACATCTGGTGCAAATGACTGCCCCTTTTTTTAGAACAACTCTGAGCAACCAAACACTTACATTTTGTCTTCACAAGGAAGGTGTTCTCTACCAAGCCTAGCTTCTCTCTCAGAATCTTAACATCCCCTTTGCAAAGGGTTTCATTAGAATGACAACAACTAGCATTTAAAGCATTTCTCCACCCCTCCTAATTAGAAATACAATTTTGGGTTCTCTACTAATTTTCTCCACACCCATTTAATCTAACAATGGACATAGAGTATGTATATTTATACCTGTGCGTTGGAAATACCATTTTATACTTTAATGTTTATTATTTTTGTTTTGTTATTATTACTTGAATTTCTTCTTAACAAGTGGTTGTGTTTCTTTTGGTTTTAGTGAAAGTATGGGCTCCAATGTTGGCTCTCTTATTATGGAGTATAATTCATCTTTGAGAATTTTTCAATTATTAAATTAGGTTAGTTAATTGCTTAAAACATTAAATTTATTTCAAAAAAAAATTGTTACTTTATAGGTTAGACACTGGCTTGAAATATTAAACATATTCCAAAATGTTTTTGTTACTTTATAGATAAGGCGTAGATTTCTTGGCTCTATGATGAAAATAATGAAGGGAAAATACATGTTAATCTATTAATTGTGCTCTTTGACTGAAAAATACACGGTGAGAGAAAAATGCATATTATGCTAATTGAGGAATGTTTTTCGCTTGTCGAACTTATAGTATTGAATTTAACACAATAACACCTTACAACAATGAACTAACAATATTCATGATGAAAATAGCAATATGGAAGATTTATCTGCATAATGAAAAAGGCAATATGGGAGATTCCAATCACATTCCAAGGCATTTTTTAAAATGTGGATGTGACAAAAGGTTGTTGTGGAAGGTGTTGTTTGTATATGGGAAATTTCTTGATCATTGTGTATAATCCTAATGTTGATAGATATGTCTACTAAGTGGTTTGTGTTAATGGAGCATTGATTTGAGCGTTCAATATATTTTTGTTCTTTATCAAAGTATTCTTTTGTTGTATTTGTGTTCTTCAATTTATGCCTTACGGCGTTTCCTTTGCAACATCTGGTGCAAATGCTAGGTATAGTTTTTTTTTTCTTTATATATATATATATATATATATATATATATATATATATATATATATATATATATATATATATTATAATTGTTTTTTGGTTTTTTTTTGTTAATTTTATAAAAAAAAATTAATCTAGTTTGTTTGTATTTTTTTTTTTTTTTTTGTTACTTCTTTTTTGAATTTTTACTTACTTAATTTTATAGTTTTTTAAAATTTTGTTTACTATTTGTTTTCCATATATATATATATATATATATATATATATATATATATATATATATATATATATATATATATATATATTTATTTATTTTTATGGTTTACGAGATAATTTTTTTTACATTTTTTAATGGTTTTTTTGTCTTTTTAATATATATTTTTTTATATTTGTGTTTTTAAGTAATCAACATTTAAAAAAAGAAAAATATGACAACTAGAAAATTTGTTAAGTAACCATGATTTCACAAATATTTGGACATCAAAAAATTTAAAGTGTCAAAAAATGTAACATTTAAAAAAAATATCCACACTTAATACATTGAAAAATTTAAAGTGTCAAAAATAAGCCCTCTAAAAAAAAGGTTGATGCTGCATCAACGCATTTCAAAATCACCATGAAAATCACTAACATTTAAAAGAAAATATTTATATTCGATACATAAGAAAATTTAAAGTGTCAAAAATATGCTCCGAAAAATAATGTGTATTCTGCATCATGACTTTTAAAAATCGGTTGAATTTTTTACTACCTCAACGAAACGGTTAATCATATCAGTTCCCATTTCAAAGTTTACATTTTAGGTGTACTTGCGCATTAAGCCTAGGAATAGCTCCTTGAGGATTGGATCATGTGCTAAGTTGGCACCTTGGTTTTTTGGACCTTTTAAGATTCTTAAAAGGATTGGACAAGTAGCCTATTGACTTGCACTACCTTCGAATGTGAAATTCCATGATGTTTTCCATGTGTCATTTCTTAAGAAGTATGTTAAAGATGTTGATCATGTGATTGACTAGTCTCTATTGCAGGTAGACCCAGAAGGAGAATTCCAGCTGGAACCTCAGTGCATTTCACAAAGAAATATGCTCATTCTCTGGAACCGAGCAATCGAGCAGGTTAAAGTGCAATGGAAGCACTTTGAGCCCAATGAAGCTACATGGGAGATGGCAGATCAGATGCGAGCTATGTATCCTTCTTTATTCGTTGGTTAAGAATTTTTTTTGGTAAATGTTTGTTCTGATATTTTAGTATATGTATATATATGTAGATGTAAATACCACCATGAGTTGTGTTATAAAGCTACAATAAGCGGCATGGGTGTCATGTCATTATGGTTTTCATGTTGTTAAGTTTCTCATGTTGGTTTGCTTCTCAGCAGGTTGATCATTGTAAATACTGCATCGAGCTAAGTTATAAATCTCCATGGGAAGTATGTTTGCTTTCAGCAGTCTTGCTTGTTGTAGGTGTCATTGAACACTGAGGACAATGTTCTCCCAAGGGGGGGAGGGGTTATGTAACAACCCTAGTCAAAAAGCTCATGTAATAAAGTTAATAAAGGAAAAATAATAACTAAGGTCATGGGATACATATTCCAAGCTGAATTTTGGGAAAAACATAACGATGGGTATCACTTGTAATTAATTAATGGCTATGGAAATTGGCAAAGGAAATGGAGAAGAATTTGGAAAGGCAAGAGAAATTTATTTACATTTTATTTATGAAAATAATGGAAATTAGGACAAAAGGAAGGTGAAAGGTCACAGGTTTCATGTGAGGAGGAAAATGAAGGAAAAGAATGGAAAATTGAAGAAAGTAGAGGCTTCATTATTAAAAAGGCTTATGAGGATCAGTTGACAAACTTTTTTCAGTTTTAGCTTGGAGCTCTCTATTCTACTCTCTCTCTCTCTCATACTCCGGAAGACTTAGAGTTTCTTGGAGCACTCTTGGAGGTGTGTGGCATACTTGGAGTTTTGGCGCACGACCAAAAAGGAAGAGCAGGAAAGCATAAGAGGAAATCAATATCAGTAGCTATAGTGGGTTTTTATTGCAGGTACTAAGTTGCATGTATGATTTCCTTTCTAATTTTTTCATCCATGGCACATGAATGTGGTTTCTGTGTTATGATCTGTCATTGGCATGGAGGATTTCCTAGATTGACGGTGGATTTTCCCAGCCTTTCCATTATTGGATAGCCATGATGTTGTGTGTGTCTTTCCTTTTGCTTTCTAGTTGGTCCTCATATTCCTTTGGTTGTGGGTTGAGTTATTAGCTCCTGGAGCCTTGGTTGAAAAAATTCTTTGGAAGTCTTGTAATAGCTTGGGTTGAGTTTCTAGTCCTAGAGCTTTGGTTGGAAAAATGCTCTAGAGCCCTTGGTGGGTTGAGTTACTAGTCCTAGAGCCTTGGTTGGACAAACGCTTTTGATCTTGACAACAAATGCAAGTTGAGTTACTAGTACTGGAAGCCTTCATTGGAAAAAACACTCTAGAGGCCTAGACAACTTGGGTGGAGACCAATCCGGTGATGGTTAGTTATGTTTGACTATGGGGTGGAATCACTGGTTAAAGGTTGAGGAGGTTTGGCCTCTGGAAGCCATGGTTCGGTCTTGCTGGATTCGTTTCATGAGATCCCACATTCATGCTTGGAATATGGCATCAAGGTGATTGGATGAAAGAGAGATTTGGTTCAGCCCAATATATGGTTGGGTGGTTCATGGAAGTCCCATACTTGGTTAGCCTATGCACTCATTAATAAGAGCTCTTTCTCCTTGGTATTTTATGTGTAAATGTATTGGTTCATATGTGGTTTTTATGGTTGTTGTATCCTTATTAGTTTTGTTGGTTGTATGTTGGTTATGAGTAAGTTTTATGATATTGATGATGTTTGGCTCTCATCATGTTTTGATTAATAAATGAATGTACAATGAATACATGGCCTAATAGATAATAATGTAGCTATTGTGATAATGCATCAATTCTTCTTAGCGATTATCGGATAAGTATGAGTCCCCTATGCTCAGTTTTGTTGTTATGACTTGTAGAATGCATATTTGTGATATGTTTGACGAAATGTCTTTCATGGATAATAGGGGCCAGATCAAGTTGTTGTTCAATTTTTTGCATTAGTATCATTGTTTTGATGTAATTTTTCATTTCTAGAAGTTTCATGAAGTTCTCGGTAGTGGCTTAAGACCTAGACCTGAAAAAGTGACACAGAATATGGGGCCATAGGCTCAGAACTAGGTGAAAAAGTCCCTAGTCACTTGCATGACCTTGATGTGGGAGAAATTGGAGGGTCTCAATTGCATGTATGCCCATGTCATGGGAGTGACGGGGGCTCTAGGTCAGTAAAATGGCTAGTTACCTCAGGGGTTGGTCACCTAGAAGGGTTGGTTGGCTCCTGAAGGTTATATAACATGTGTAGAAAGTCATATTGGTTGTGTGTTGTCGGCTCCACTACCTTAATTGTAGATGGGGAGTTGAATCATATCATAGTAGACTCTTGTCACATGTTTAGCCCAATGAACTAGTTATCTTGGGTAAATGTAGGAGGAGGATGGTTAGAAAATAGTTTGGGTTGAGTTATTAGTTCTTGGAGTGGTAGGTTCGGACAAATTCTCTAGAGCCCGCGGTGGGTTGAGTTACTAGTTCCTGGAGTTATAGTTGGAAGAAACAATCTTGAGGGCTAGAAGGATGTGGGTTGAGTTACTAGTTCCTAGAGCCCTAGACAACTTTGGTAGAGACTGATCTGGTTGATGTTACTGATTTCTAGATCATATAGGTGGAATCATTGTGGTTGACAGTTGAGGTGGTTTTTCCTCTAGAAGCCCTAGTTTGGTTTTGTTTCAGGTTAACCCATGATATCCCACATTCATGATTGGAATATGGAATGGCAGTGATTGGATGAAAGAGAGATTTGGTTTAGCCCAATCTACGGTTGGGTGGTACATGGAAGTACTTGAATTGGTTATATGATGTATTCTATCTATGGATATTGACATGTTTGATAATTTTTTGAATGTCTGATGAATGCATGGGCTAATAAGTGTTGGAAATAATACTGAGAGGGGGGGGGGGGGGGGGTGAATCAGTATTATCAGATCAATAAAACTTTTTCAATGCTCAGAAACATATACGCTACTTCAGTTAAGTGAACCAGCGTGTACACGCTACTGTGTCTAAAGAAACCAACGTATAACCATAAATCTTATAATTCAGTTAGTTTATCTTCAGTTAAATGCATTAGGACATTATTCACCATATTAAGAGTAAACAGATGCAGTATAACAGAACAGATCATCACACAAAAGCCACACACATGAACACCATGATATAAGGTGGAAACCCAATGTGGGTGAAAACCACCTGCTGCAAGTCGTCTCTATCTTTCTTTAATAAGAACTTCAGTTTACAATCTTTTGTACTGGTGCAGCCTTATATCAGTACGCAGGCTACAACCTGCAGAAGGCTTCAACCTTCTCTCGTTCTCCAAACTTCCTTGGAAGGGAGCTCCAACCCCCTTTGCTCTTGTACTAGCTAAGATACTAGTACGTAGGTGCAGGCCTACAATCTTCTTTCCTTCAGGTACCACTTTTCATACATTTTCAGACTGGATATTCCTGAAGCACAAAATTACAATCTGAAGACCACAATTCATTCAACTTTCATAGCAGATTACAAAACAACCGATACTCGCATCAACAATCTTTGAATCACTGAACCACTGAAACCCTGTCAAACCCAGTCACCAGAACACAGAGCAGACTACATAACTCTGCAATAACAGTCAGACCCAGCTGCAACCCAAAAATCAAGCTCCAAAAGATATATGCTACTTCAATGAAGGCAACCCGCGTATACACGCGGTTTTACCGAAGACAACCTGCGTACAGATCTAAAAATAATTTTTCATAACTTGCAGCTGCACCAGATATCAGTTATACCCAGAACATAACATTGCGTCAGTATGCAGATCTAGAAATACGCATAATCAACCATATAAAAATAGTTCATTTCAAACCATTTGATCCTGATCTCTCCTTAGATCTTGTTCTCCATCAACCAATAAGATCTCTCCTTAGCTCAGATCAAGCAATGCATCCTCAACCAATAACCTGCATACTGGATCTAATACTTCATCAGATATTCATGCCTTTTTCAGATACACTTGCCTAATGATTTCCTTCTCCTTATATAGCCTTAGGCCTTGTTCAATACCAAGGGCCAAAACCATAGAAATCCAATAACATCATCTTCAAAACTAGGGATCAACACGTCCGTCGAGACACCAAGGTCCAAAACCATAGGCACAACTTCCAAGGAATAACCGCCGTGGACCAAAGATAAGTTTTCCACATACACGCGCTTTTACTGAAGCCAACCAGCGTGTACACGCGACTTGGTATATAGCGAACCTACGTATACGCGACTTGGTATATAGTGAACCTGCTTGTATACGCGACTTGGTATATAGTGAACCAGCGTGTATATATTTTTCTTCATACTTGTAGACTGATCATCAATTAATTGTTGCTATCCTTCTGCACTATGATTTGTTATCAGTGTGATTTGCCATCAAGGACAATACTTGTCTCATAATGCCAACAATCTCCCCCTTTGGACTTGATGGCAACAACACCAAATCAAATCACTCTCCCCCTTTGTCATCAAGGGCAAAGGGCTGTGCTCCCCCTGAGTACATGCTGATATCTTTGCTTGGCTGTGCTGAAACATGCTCCCCCTGACTGTAGGCAAGATCTGCAAAAGATGTTCTTCAAAAGAACCAAGACTTATACACCATAAGGGACCTCCCTATCACCAAAAGACTCAATCCATATTCCCAACCAAGAGGGGATACATCAGAAACAACCAATTATATTACATCATTCATCCCAGGCATAGTGGGGAAACCAACATAGGCCGTTACATGACCTTGACACCATAAAAGAGATATTACAAAAAAAAAACATGACATAGAGACAACAGATCTAGACCAAGACTTATGAATATCACAAGCAGCATCTGATAAACATCTTTTTAGATCAGCAACCAAGATCTCCTGAAACCAACAACAGTTGTGTACTAGAACCAAAAGCATCTAAATGCCAACAATGCTTTATGAGACTTTAAGCTGCTCCCCTTGAACCTGTGCCTGCTGCATTCTGGCATACCCATCTCAGACCTTCTCCAACCAGAGTCTGCCCTTGCTGTTCAGAACTCCATATACGCGACTTCTCCTGCATAAAACAGCGTATGCACGCGGATATGCTTTCTGCAACACGCGTACACCATACACGCTACTTTCCCAGCATAGATCGGCGTATATACGCGGATATCCCTTACGTAACTTGCGTATACCAACTTTTCTGTAGAACAGACAAGCTTCAACAGCAGGATGAAGCATCAACTACTCCCAACTTTTGTTTGAGATATTCAAAAGTTTCCCTGGGCAGTGGTTTTGTGAGAGTGTTAGCAACTTGTTCCTTAAAAGGAACATACTCCAACTTGACCTTCTACTCAAGCACTTGTTCCCGAAGAAAATGGTACTTGATTGGTATGTGCTTGGTCTTTGAGTGCATGACTGGATTCTTTGAAATGCTAATTGCACTTGTATTATCACATAAGATAGAGACTGGTGAAGTGCAGGTGATTTGAAAATCCTGCAAGGTCTGCATCATCCAAAGAAGTTGTGTGCAACAAGATGCCGCAGCCACATATTCTGCTTCAGCTGTAGATAAGGCAATTGAGCTCTGTTTCTTGCTGAACCAAGATACTAATCTGGAGCCCATAAAGAATGCACCACCACTTGTGCTCTTCCTGTCATCCACGCTTCCGGCCTAATCTGCATCTGTATAAGCATGAAGTGTGAGATCTATATCTCTAGGATACCATAAGCCATAATTTTGTGTCCCTTGAAGATACTTGAAAATTCTCTTCATTGCCTGAAGATGAGTCTCCTTCGGATTTGCTTGAAATCTTCCAACTATTCCGATTGCATGCATGATGTCTGGTCGGGTACCTGTCAAATAAAGCAAACTCCCAATCATGGATCTATAAGTTGGTTGATGAACTACTGCTGATTCATCATTTGCACTGAGGCTGCATCATGTAACCATGGGTGTACATACTGGCTTTGACTCTTCCATGCCATACTTCTTCAAGATCTGCTTGAGGTACTTGGTTTGAGACAAGAAGATGCCTCCTTCATTTTGTTGGATTTGCAATCCAAGGAAGTATGTCAATTCTCCAAGTAGTGACATTTCGAATTCTTTCTGCATAACCAAGGCAAAGGTTTGACTCATAGTCTCTTCATTGCTGCCAAAGATAATATCATCTACATAAACAACAAGTATTAGCAATTTGTTATTTTCAACTTTTATATAGAGATTGCTATCTGCTGATCCTTTTGAAAAGCCTTGTTGGTGAAGATATTTGTCCAACCGATAGTACCAAACCCTTGGAGCTTGTTTGAGACCATAGAGAGCCTTTTTCAATCTGCATACAAGGTTTGGATCATTCCCAAGAATGAAACCATCTGGCTGCTCAATATATACTTCTTCTTCTAAGTCTCCATTCAGAAAGGCTGATTTCACGTCCATTTGGAATACCTTGAAGTTTTGAAAGCTTGAGAGAGCAAGGAACATTCAGATGGCCTCAAGTCTTGCAACAGGAGCAAAGGTCTCTTCAAAATCTATTCCTTCTTGCTGTGCATACCCTTTACAAACAAGTCTAACCTTGTTTCTAATTACTTCTCCATTTTCATTCAATTTATTTTTGAAGACCCATTTAGTCCCTATGACATTTTTATCTTTTGGTCTAGGAACTAATTCCCAAGTATTGTTCTTTTCGATCTGCTCAAGTTCTTCATCCATTGCTTTGACCCAACATTCATCTTTGCATGCCTCTTTCACATTTTGTGGTTCAGTGGAAGAGAGTAATGCCAAATAGCTTGAAGCTTCTACAATTCTTCTTCTTGTTTGTATTCCTGCTTCTTTCTGCCCCACAATCTGAGATTCTGGATGATTCTTTTGAACATATCTGGATGGAGTCTTCTCTTCTATTCTTGTCTGCTCCTCTGGTTCTTTTTGAGGTTCTTCTTCTTCTTGAGGTTCTTCTTCTTCATCATTATGCCTTTGAGGGTGGCCTTCATCTTCTTCAATGTCTTCATGATGAACTTGCCTAGGAATATATCCCTTCTCATCAACCACTACATCAATGCTGTCTACAATTCTGCCAAGTCTTTTGTTGTAGCACTTGTATGCTTTGCTATGTGGAGAATAACCAAGAAGAATGCCTTCATCTGCTCTTGGTTCAAGTTTTCCAAGTTGCTCATCCGTATTCTTAATATAACATTTGCTCCCAAAGATTTTGAAATGCTTCACCGAAGGAGTCTCACCACTCCAGAGCTCATGAGGTGTTTGAGTGCTATTTACTCGGACATTTGTTTTGTTAAGAATAATAACCGCAGCATGTGCAGCCTCACCCCAGAAAGTTGCGGGAGTACTTGATTCATCAAGCATAGCACGAGCCATTTGTTGGATTGTTCTGTTCATTCTTTCCACAACCCCATTTTGCTGAGGAGTTCTAGCTGTAGAGAATTCTCTTCTTATCCCATGTTCTTCACAGAAATCAAAAAATTCGTTTGAAGTAAATTCCCCACCTCTGTCAGATCTGAGGCACTTAATTTTGTGTCCTGATTCATTTTCAACCAAAGCTTTGAAGGATTTGAATTTTTCGAATGCTTCATCTTTGTGCTTCATAAGCCCTAACCAGACAAACCTGGAGAAATCGTCAATGAATAATATCAAATATTCTTCTCCTCGAGGTGTCCTTTTCCTAAATGGACCACATACATCTGTATGGACTAGCTCAAGAGGTATGCTGGCTGATCCTTCCTTCTCTGGAAAGTTAGTTCTGGTTTGCTTTCCAAACTGACAAGATTTGCATATAGTGTTGTCTGGAATTTTGATATCTGGAAGACCATGAACTGCCTGATATTTGCATGCTTTCCTTATTTGTGAAAATCTTAGATGCCCCAACCTCCGATGCCATAGCCAGTGTTCATCATCCTTGCTCAAATAGCATTGTTGTGGTCCTTCTTCAAATATGTATAGATTATTTGGAGTCCTTCTTCCTTTGATCACTGTTTTACCTGTATCAAGGTCACGAACACAACATCCATTTGATCTAAATATTACCTCTGTTCCTTGATCGCACATCTGACTGACACTCAGAAGATTATGCTTCAATCCATCAACATACAAAACATTTCCAGCTTTGACCTTCTCTTTCAATGGAGCAACACCTTTTCCTTTTATGGCTGCAGAGATATCGTTTCCAAAAGAAACTTTCTTCCCCTTTTCTAATGCGGTATATGACTCAAGCTTTTCTTTGTCCCCTGTCATATGCTTCGAACATCCGCTGTCAATGTACCATAGACTTTCTTGACCTTCTGCATAAAAGGCTATCCCACATCTTTCTGGTTGCAGTTCCTTTATTCTCCATGTTCTGACATTTGAGGTTTGTTCCTTCTGAGTTTTCTTCCGGAACCTTCTCCTGCATTCAGAGTCTTCATGACCAAAGTTATTACAAATAGAGCATTCAATTTCATTTTCAAGAACCGAAAAGTTGTTATAAGTCCTTTTCATGGTTCCAGTCATTCTCCCTTGCTTTTGAGCTTCTCTAGTCATGATTGTCTTGTAGGCAACACATTGAGCTGCTTTGTGACCGAAGTTATGGCAAGAAAAGAATTGGCCATTAAAGAAACTTTTGCGATAATCAGATCTATCATCCAACCGATTGTAGCTTCTATTCACATTCATTCTTGGAGCAAATTGGGAAGATTTTACCTGAGGCTGATTGTAGCTTTTGTTTGTCCTTAAGGCAGTTTGTCCCCAAATTTCTTGATGGTCTTTATTTGTTCTTGAGGTAAACTATCCCTGATTCACCTGATGACTTTTATTTGGCCTTTTCTCGCTTCTCCTTGCTGCATCAAGATAGCTTTTAGAGGTAGATGCTTGAGATGTTTCTCCATTATATCCAAGACCTGTCTTGATCAGAGGAGATCGCTGCACATTGATAATCTCATCCAAGGTTTCAGATCCTTTAACAAATTTAAGATTAATCGCTTTTGTTTTGTCAATCTCCTTTCTAAGACAAACAATCTCACATTCCAATTTTTCAAGATGTTTTTCCTTTTCAGCTAGTTGACATTGTAGAGAATCAATAATAGCACTCTTCTCTTCTAAGCAAACTTTGAGATCTTTCATTTCTTCACAAAAACCTTCTACATCTATAGCATCCATATAGTCATCATCTTCAAAAGCCATTAGAAGTTTATATCTATTAGCTTGTTCATCTTCATCACTATTTGAAAGACCATCACTATCTTCATGAGTGTAATAGCTTTTCTTCTTTTCATTTTGTTTCTTGTTCCATTTAACAGGTTCCTTTCCCTTGTCATTCTTATCTTTGTGAGGACATCTGGCAGCATAATGACCTACTCTTCCACAAGCAAAGCATTTAAAAGGTAACTTACCTCTGAACCTTCCAGAACCCCTTTGAAGATTTCTGACAAAATTTGATTCCTCTTCTTCATTTTCTGGCACGTGACTTGCTTCATAATAATCTTCTTTGCCTGAGGCCTTGAAGGCAGCTTCTCTTCTGTCTGATGGACCTCCCTTTCTCATTTCATAAGCGGTTAGAATTCCGTGAAGCTGAGACATAGTGAGAATTTGCAGATTTTCCTTTTCTTCTATGGCAGACACTTTAGATTCAAACTTGGGGGACAAAGATCTTAGAACCTTTTCAACCACAATAGCCTCTTTTATTTCTTCACCCAATTTTTTCATGCAATTAACAATCTCATCTACCCTAAGGAAATAGTTAGCCACACTTTCATCATTATACATTCTGAGAGTCTCATACTTAATCCTGAGAGTTTGAAGTTTAGCACGCTTTACCTGTTCGTCTCCTTCATAGCTCGTGACAATTTTGTCCCATATTTCTTTTGCAGATTTATAGTGCATTACCTTCATGAATTCTGATTGAGATATACATCCCAATAGAGTATTGACTGCTTTCGCATTTGTTTCATATTTCTTTTTCTCGGTTGCATCTGTAGGAGTAGCTGAAGGAAAAGTGTAGCATGTCTCTACGATGTCCCAAACTTCTGTACCAAGAGATTGAAGATAGGCAGTAACTCTTACCTTCCAATAATTGAAGTTTGTCCCATCAAAAACCGGTGGCCTGATTGATGCTTCTCTCTCGTAGTTGCTCATGATGAACGATCTACCTTCAAGCGATCAAGCTTCTCCGAAGGACCTGCTTTGATACCAATTGTTGGAAATAATACTGAGAGGGGGGGGGGGGGGGTGAATCAGTATTATCAGATCAATAAAACTTTTTCAATGCTTAGAAACATATACGCTACTTTAGTTAAGTGAACCAGCCTGTACACGCTACTGTGTCTAAAGAAACCAGCGTATAACCATAAATCTTATAATTTAGTTAGTTTATCTTCAGTTAAATGCATTAGGACATTATTCACCATATTAAGAGTAAACATATGCAGTATAACAGAACATATCATCACACAAAAGCCACACACATGAACACCATGATATAAGGTGGAAACCCAATGTGGGTGAAAACCACCTGCTGCAAGTCATCTCTATCTTTCTTTAATAAGAACTTCAGTTTACAATCTTTTGTACTGCCGCAACCTTATATCAGTACGCAGGCTACAACCTGCAGAAGGCTTCAACCTTCTCTCGTTCTCCAAACTTCCTTGGAAGGGAGCTCCAACCCCCTTTGCTCTTGTACTAGCTAAGATACTAGTACGTAGGTGCAGGCCTACAATCTTCTTTCCTTCAGGTACCACTTTTCATACATTTTCAGACTGGATATTCTTGAAGCACAACATTACAATCTGAAGACCACAATTCATTCAACTTTCATAGCAGATTACAAAACAACCAATACTCGCATCAACAATCTTTGAATCACTGAACCACTGAAACCCTGTCAAACCCAGTCACCAGAACACAGAGCAGACTACAGAACTCTGCAATAACAGTCAGACCCAGCTGCAACCCAAAAATCAAGCTCCAAAAGATATATGCTACTTCAATGAAGGCAACCCGCGTATACACGCGGTTTTACCGAAGACAACCTGCGTACAGATCTAAAAATAATTTTTCATAACTTGCAGTTGTACCAGATATCAGTTATACCCAGAACATAACATTGCGTCAGTATGCAGATCTAGAAATACGCATAATCAACCATATAAAAATAGTTCATTTCAAACCATTTGATCCCGATATCTCCTTAGATCTTGTTCTCCATCAACCAATAAGATCTCTCCTTAGCTCAGATCAAGCAATGCATCCTCAACCAATAACCTGCATACTGGATCTAATACTTCATCAGATATTCAAGCCTTTTTCAAATACACTTGCCTAATGATTTCCTTCTCCTTATATAGCCTTAGGCCTTGTTCAATACCAAGGGCCACAACCATAGAAATCCAATACCATCATCTTCAAAACTAGGGATCAACACGTCCGTCGAGACACCAAGGTCCAAAACCATAGGCACAACTTCCAAGGAATAACCGCCGTGGACCAAAGATAAGTTTTCCACATACACGTGCTTTTACTGAAGCCAACCAGCGTGTACACGCGACTTGGTATATAGCGAACCTGCGTATACGCAACTTGGTATATAGTGAACCTGCTTGTATACGCGACTTGGTATATAGTGAACCAACGTGTATATATTTTTCTTCATACTTGTAGACTGATCATCAATTCCTTGTTGCTATCCTTCTGCACTATGATTTGTTATCAGTGTGATTTGCCATCAAGGACAATACTTGTCTCATAATGCCAACAATAAGTGTCATTACAACTAGCTAGAGAGGCCTTGGATCCTTCTTGGTTATTCTTAGATGAAATTTAGAATTTTATGATCAAATATGCATTCATGACCTATAGCTTACACGTTTAACATATATTTGACGAAATGTATTATGTGTACTAGGTAGTTTAGGGTAAGCTCTTTCTTCAAGTTTGAATGTTTGGCATTGTTGTCATGTTAATTATGATTCTACAAAGTTACAGGCAGTTCTAGGTAGTGGACTAGAGACTAGCCTAGAAAGGTGGATCAAATCTTGGAATTGTTGTCGCTGAACTAAGAAATTTAGGTCATAACCACATGGAGGCAGGCTTATGATTGCAGTTATAGCCTCAGTACCACATGCATGTTGTGTTTTAGGTGTGTTTTGGGGTTAAGGTTATTAAAAAACAATTCTAGCTCAGGATTGTGTCATCAGAGGTTGTGGATTGGCTTCTGGGTGATATAGTGCTCCTAAGGGATGTTTGTAAATGGTCAGTGTGTTGGCCTGACTTCCATAACTAGAGCCTGGAGGTCATTTCATATGATAGTGACACTCATCTCATGTTTACCCTAGCAAGTTTATGAATTTGGGTAAATGTGGGAGGAGGCGTTACATTCAAGTTGCTTTCTAGATAGAATGGTTTCAAGAAGAAGATCCCTAAGAAACTAGGGAATGAATTGGAACACATGTTGAGTGTTTCAATAAGAGAGGAAGAGCTTAGAGAATTTGAATTAGTTCGCACTCGTGAACCAATCAATGGTGACATCCTTAGACAAGAGGGTAATGAGAGACAATCTAAGAGTCTCATGGATTGTGTGCAAAGTACAAAGTAGTAAAGGGAGCTATCAATAAAATATGCTTGTGAGATATTGGAGGAAGGTCAACAAGGAGAGTTGGCAACAATGATATCATAGGTGTTAAGGTGGCCTTTTATCTTTAAAGTTGGTGAGTTTTATGTGAATGTTAGCCAGAGGTATAGACAAGATGTCTTGTGGATAGGAGAAGACATAATAAATACATTTCAATACTAGATGCAAACAAAGAAGGAATTCTACAAGTGATTTCAAGATATTTCCATAATCGTGGATGCGAATAATGATGTTGAAGGGTCCTAAGAAGATATCATACAAAGTCGCTAAATTGATGACAAGGATGAAGAGAACAGATTGACCAAAAGTCTCATGGACCATGGGAAATGTCAAGAACAACAAATGGCACTAGGAGCATTTGCAAAGGCTAAAAAGCCTTACGTTTTTTAAACTGATGTGTTTTGTTCATGAGTATGCCCTGAATACCATGAAGGAATACAATCATTACAAATTTTCATAAAAGAAGGGTAGGATATGAAGTTTCTTTTAGGAAACATGGGAAATAATAGAGTTCTAATAGGGACATCTTCGCAATTATATGAGATAGATACTAGACACAGATTTAAGTAAAGAGGTCATGGAACATGATGCAGAAATTTAGTTTCTAGAAGAAATGCAGTTGGAGTTTGAAGAAGGAGAATGGATGACAGATGATGAGAATCAAACTTTCTTTGAATTTAATTTTTATTATAAGAGGAATATAATTCCCTTAAGAGAAGGGAAGTTGATTTGAAGGAGTGCATCTAGAATGGTAAATTGGAATTAGAAGAAAATGTAAGCGAATATTCACAACCATCATTTTTTTAGCAACAAATTTTTCAAGATGATCTTGTAGCTTGGGCTTCTTTGGAATCCGTGCAATGATTGATGACTTTCTTTTTATTGGAAAGTTATTTTTCTTACCTAAATTAATCTTGGTTAGAATATATATTAAGATTCAAACATGCTTCTTCCCAAGCGTATTCCAGAATTATAGTCAATGCAAGGTGTATTCTAGGTTTTGAGGCAACGAAAGGTCCTAGTACACCTATGGTTAATTATAAAGACTAATTTTATGTAAGAAATAATGAATAGAGAGATATGTAATCCATCATAATAAGGATATTAGGATTTTCCATAATGAAGCTTAAGATGAATTTCTCATTCTCATTAGCATTTATTGTGACAATCTACTTACATTTATGGAGACACAATTATCCTACAACAGTTTTTCACAGTGCTATTTATAGTTTTGGAGATTCTTTGGCTGGCAAGGGGAACTCATTAGTCTCAAATCTTATTGCCACTAGAAACATCGCTAGATCGTTTGATGGTGAAACTTATTTTAATATAGCAACAAGCAAGTTTTTAGACAATCAATTAGTCATGGATTATATTGGTATGTTAGAACCTTATGATGAATAAACAATTTTTTTGATGTTTTCCAAGTCATGGACTAATTATTTTCTATTTTTCACAGCTCAAGGTATGCCCTCCATATGTGGGGAACACTAGTAACTCATAAGTGGCTGGTTTTTAAAAGGCTTTTATATCAAGGTTAGGTGATTAATGACATATACATTAGTTTTATTAATGAAATATAAATTAATTTGTAATTTATTTTCGAATAAAAAAATCATAGTTAATTTGTGAAATGTTAATGAGGATATATATTATGGATTCTTATTTGAAAATATGGAGTAGCTCATTATTTTTATTAAAATTGTGTACCATATAAAATAATGTATTGTTGATTTTAGATAAATATATATGTTATTAAAATTGTGTACGATATAAAATAATTTATCGTTGATTTTAGAGAAATACATATGTATTTTGAGTAGGTAAAGTAGCTAAATATTAGGTGTTACTCTAGAATTAGAGTATTTTTTAAATTTAAATCATTTTTTTTTGCTAATGCAAGAGCGGAACCTTCTATTAAATAAAAAACAAAGATAATGTACACAAGGCTAAAATACATAAATTAGCCGTTAGATCCTGAGCTAAGGATCCAACGAAGGAGAGACAAATCGGGTGGCCTATAAGCACACCGAAAACCACCCAAAACGGACCCAAAAAGCTGAGATAAGCTAAATTGAAGATCCTATCGGGTCCGAAATAAACCTTAACTTTCGTTCACATACATCCCCCGAAATCCGCCAGATGCGCGTGAGACCCGATAGCATGTGCTAGCAGCATGGAAGTTAATCTAAGAAATGGACCCACCAACATGCCCATGCAATCCTGGCTGTCGAATGCCCACAATAGATCCAACGGTCCTTATACATATCGCACGGCCCAACCTTACCAAAGATTACCGCGCGATGAGGGCGGTATTTCCATCCCACCCTGGGCCACGTGTTGGAAGGTGAGTGGAATCGCTCTCGCCGAAGGAAAACCACTGCCCGCCTGAAAGTGGTGCGATACGTCGGAAACCGTTTCGAGGTTAGTAAACTTGCCGCCGACCAAGAAAGCCAGGTAAAGCAACTGCCGAGAAAGACTAAGTTTCATTTTCTCGACCATGATAAAAGGAGGACCCCTGAATCCCGCCAATTCATTGAAACTTTTGTAAACTGATACCAAACATAGACCTGCACACCCAGAACAACCTTGCTTATGTAAGAACTTTGCATGAAGGTCAATCCAATCCCATTTCTATGGCCCTATTACAATAAACCTAGTAATCATCTTCCACCTAACTGAGGCATTGTTCCCTTAATCTGTTCTGAGGCATTTCTCGCCAGATTATCTTGACTCTGTTTTTAGTACAAGCCACTCCTTGATTGGCCAGAACGTCCGCCAGTTTATTGGCCGTCTACCTCACATGAGTAAAACTCACAGTGCATAAATCTAGGAGGTGAAATTGAATCCTTTGAAAAACCTATATCAGCCTCCAGTGACTTGAGACTTTTTCCGGCTCTGTGCCACAGAAAATTCTTTTAACCAAGTTAATAATCATTTCAGAATCGACTTCAATAATAATGTTTTGTAGATTATCTTGCTTCAGGAAATCTAGAAATTGTTCAAGCGCCATTAATTCCGCCATATTATTAGTAGCTTTTCCCAAATGGCAATGGAAAATGAGAAGAATACAACCACTATTATCTCGTAACACTCCTCCGAAACCAGCAAGACCTGGGTTGCCTTTAGAGGCCCCATCTATGTTGAATTTCAGGAAACCCTGAGGGGGAGGATGCCAATAATCTGGCTTTTTGGGCAGATTCATGTCCTTCCTATCCATTCCCTGTGGTATGAGACCTTGCATCCTCAACTGACAGAGAATCTGTCTCTCCTTTTCTGAAGGTGGCTTTGTGGGGGAGGTGCGAACAATGGTGCCAACTGTCTCCTTGAGTTGTCTGAGGATCTGCTCGAAGATGTGTTGGGTGGTGCTGTGAACATTTTTGAAGAGTCTATTGTTCCTTTCTTTCCAAACATTCCAAATTAAGAAGCCTGGACTCAAAATCCAAGCCAGGCGGAGAAACTCATACTCAGAAAAGTTTCGTCTCCAGTTATTTAGGGTGTTGATAATGTTATCTTTGTCCCTGTCCGTCTGTTGGAAGATTGTAGCAAAAGAATCCCACAATTCAGAGGTAAAGGTGCAGTCATTGAGAAGGTGCTCCATTGACTCCTCTTGGGCTTCACAGAGCTGGCATCTAGAAGGTCCTAGAACACCCCTTTTTCTAATGTTTTCCCAAGTCAGAATTTTCTTGTGGTGAACCAACCACATGAAGATTTTAATTTTCATCCATCCTTGATGCTTCCAAAGGTTCTGCCACACCTTGTCCAGAACTTGGGAGTCCAGTTCAAGAGACATCTTCTTGGCTTCCTTGATATTGAAGGTGCCTTCTTTATTGTTGCCCCATCTGAGTTGATCATGTCCTTCAGAAACAAAAATCTTCCTTTGCTCCAAGATTCACATTAGTGCCTTTGTTTTTTCTTTCGAGGGGTTGTCATCCCTATGTTCTATGTTCTTCTAGGTTCTCCATTTATCTGCTAGACTGGGTTGATCCCAAAAATATTTAACCTTGAAAATCCCTTTGGTGTCTGTTTCTTTCTTTAGGTCTAAAAGGTCCTCTCTTAGCAGAGTCTGTTCTTGTTGCCATCTATCCTCCCAAAACAGAGTAAGGTCCCCTTCTCTGATTTCAAAAAAACTATTTTTCTGCACTTAGTCTCTATTCTCCTAGGCCTTATTCCAAATGTGTGATCCTTTTATGGTTCCCGTCATCCTAATATGGTCATTCTCTTGCCAAGTGCTGGCATATTTTTCTTTCCATACACTAGCCCATTGAGCCTTTGGCTCTTTAACCCACTGCCACCATAATTTTGCTCCTAAAACCTTGCTGAGTACCTCTGGATCATCCAGACCAAGGCCCCCATGAGATTTCAGTTTGTAGAGCTTATCCCAGGCAACCAAGGCCCGTTTCTTTTTTCCTTTCCCCTTGCCCCATAGAAAGTCTCTTTGAATATTTCTCATTTGTTGCAAAACTCCCTTAGCAGCTGGAAGTGCTGAAAGCATGAAAATGGGGATTGATTACAAAACAACTTTTGTCAGCACCAACCTGCTTGCCAAGTTTAAATATCTGATAGTCCATTTCCTAATTTTGTCTTGCATCTTATTTATGATCAACATTTATACAAATGTTTAACAGTTATAGGAACTCTTAGATACTTGGAAGGAAGGACCTCCCTTTGAAAGCCTAGAATTCTAGCTATGTTTCTCTGAATAGCAATATTAGTATTAAAGAAAAAAATCTTAGATTTGGATAGATTTACCTCCATACCTGTGGCCATAGCAAAGTCATGCAGGATTTTTTTATAAGCAAGAGCTTCTTTTACTATGGGGATTCCCTACAGCATAGTGTCATCAACAAATTGTTGATGGGACAAAGCTTGCCCATTGTCAGAAAGTTGGATACCCTTGATATGACCTCCATCTTTCTCATGCTTGATAGACTACCCAAGTCCTTCCATCATGAGGATGAAGAGGAAGGGAGATAGCGGGTCTCCCTGTCTGAGACCTCTAGAGGGAGTAAAGGTTTTGGAAGGAGAACCATTGACCAATATTGAAAAACTAGAAGAAGTGACCAGTGCCATAACCCATCTTACCCAGTTATGATCAAAGCCAAAGGCTAGAAGGACCTTCCTAATATAGGTCCAATTCAGTTTGTCATAAGCTTTGGCAAGGTCCAATTGCATAATCATACCAGCCTTCTTATTGCTTATCAATGAGTGCACCACTTCATGTGCCTGAATGATATTATTGAGAATTTGTCTACCTTCCACATAACCTGATTGCTCCACGGACACCAGAGAAGGGAGAAGGGGTTTGAGTCTATTGGCCACAACTTTGGATATAATTTTATACACCATGTTGCACAAAGCTATGGGTCTAAACCTGTCTAGAGTCTGAGCATTTTCCTACTTGGGGATCAAGGATAAGAAGGAAGTATTGAGCCCCTTTAGAATGGTTCTACTCACCCTAGAATCTTCCACCACATTCATAATATCTTGTTTAACGATGCTCCAACAGGTTTTGAAGAAATCCACATTGAAACCGTCGGGGCCTGGTGCTTTGCCATTCTGCATTTCCTTAACTACATCATTGACCTCCTCTTCAGTCACTGGCTTGTTGAGATTGAAATTGTCCTCTCTAGACACTAGCCTAGGTATATGCCTTGTTAATTTTCTGATAAAGAGTTCTCTATCTGTAGTGGACTCCTTTACTATACCTTGGAAGTGCTGGACTAGCAAAGATTCTATGTCTTCATGGGAGTTACATAAATGACCTCTCTCATCCTTGATTGAAGAGATCATATTATGTGATCTGTTTGCCATGGTGGATCTGTAGAAAAATTTGCTATTCTGTTCCCCTTCTTTTGGCCACTGAACTCTGGATTTTTGTCTCCAATATATTTCCTCTTGTTTGCATAGATTCTCCCATTCTTGATGAAGTTTGGTGACTTGGTCTTCTTTGACTCTATCAAAGCCCTCTGCAATAAGAGTTTGATTGAGTTTCTGCATCTTGTCTTCAACCTCTTTTTTTGCTGCAAAAATATTGCCAAATACCTTCTTGTTCCAGTCTTTGAGTCTGAGCTTGATGTATTTTAGTCTTTTGTGAAGCAGAAACATCCTTGTTCCCTGAAAATATCTCAAAAGCTTTCTTAGGAAAAATTTCGGCTCTGCAACTACTCATGGAGCTAGGGTTTGGACTCTGCCTTCGCTTCCCACTGCTTTCGGTGTCAGATTCAAGCTCAGGAAGTGATTGTTGGAAGGAAAGAACGCATCGACGCGTTCTTAGGAATGAACATTTATGGCTGCCTCCCTCAATGGCTCTGTATTCTGCAAGATTGAGCGCAGCCGCGCCAGATTTGATGTGGAGCCCTGACAAGCCAGATCTGATGCAGTGGATAAGAGACAAGGGTGGTTTCGTCTGCGTGGGTTTGAAGCTGGAAAAAAATGATCCTTTAGGCTTAGACCTAGTATCATCAAAAGCTATATCCACAGGTGCAGAGATAATATTGCTGCTGCGCCATATTCCCTTGGCTCTGCCGCCCCTAAATGAAGGTCCAAATCAAACTGATGCTATTCTTTTCCATCTCGCAGAGGCTGTGCCCTACAGGGAGGCGGAAAATCTTCATCTGCAGGTCGTTAGCAACCTCGCGGTGAGGATAAGGAAAGCCCCCAGCCTCGGAAGACTTTTGCAGGCGGCCACAATTCTGGATGCTTTGAAAGGCAACAAATCAAATCTAAAGGGATCCAGTCTAACCCTGCATCCTAATAGCTTTTGGATCCAGCACGACTTTGCCAGGAACTCATGAGCAATAGTAGTCATGGAGCAAGGATGGGATTTCTTTAGCCAGCCCCGGCTCCTCAACAGTCCATTGTTCTGTAGGACTACTAGGAACCCACACGCAATATCTGTCATGGATCAAGGCTGCGATTTTTCTAGCCAGCCCTTGCACCCCAACAATCCATTGTTTCAGAGGGCCACCAGCTTCCTCTCTCTCAGATTTGCAGAGGAAAGTAGAAGTCTGATCACTCTACCTCGTTCCAGATCCAGATTGTGCTCCTTTCTGGCAAAACTCTGCTACAATGGGTGAGCTCTTCGGATCTAGTGTAGGACCTCAAGCAAATCCTGGAATTTAGGCTGGGGATTCCCCTTGCATCTCAACAACTCCTCCACGAAGGTAAACAACTTGAGGATCGTTGTCCCCTTTCTTTTTACAGCACTAAGAGAAATGCCTCCATCATTTTTACCCTTCGTTTGAGAGGGGGAGATGTTGGACAGTCATCTTCAGCTGCGGCTTTTTCATACAAAGATGTTGTCCATGCTTAGATGCCCAAGAAAACAGCTCCACCATCTCAGGCTCCCAAATATTTTTTGGTGGAAAAACTGGAGGAAACCCCCTCCATTGAAATAATGCATCCAACGCTGGATGAGCAAATCCAAAAGTATGCAGAGCATGCCATTATTTGCAAGTTCAATGGGCTATGGCCATGCACAGCAGATCTCTACCAATGGATTCACTCTAACTGGACCAACAATTGCAAGGTTCTTCTATGCTCAAAGGGTTTCTTCATTGTAGTGTTTGCTTTCAGTGAGGACTACCAAAAAGCATTAACATAAGGCCCATGGTTTTGGGGCTCAGCAGGTCTATTCCTCACCCCTTGGTTCCTAGATTTTGATCCCTCTATAGCAATCATCACCAAGCTCCCCATCTAGGTCAGACTTCCTAATCTCCCTGCGCATCTATGGCACTTTGCTGTATTCCAAGGGATCGACAATACTCTAGGCCGCTTTCTAGCCACAGACACCTCTAGAGGGGAAAAGGGCATATACACCTTCGCTAGAATTTGTGCAGAAATATACATGAGCAAAGGTCTACATGATCAGATTAATCTCAAAATTGGAGACTTCCATTGGACACAGACCCTGGATTACAAGAACATAGCCTTTTGCTGCTGAAATTGCCATCATACAGGGCACCTTCAGAGCACTTGTCCCTCGATGCCTGCCTAAAAGAAGAAAGCCAATCCTAAGCCAAAATCCAAAAGCTGGAAACCTCATGATCTTCCCCCCATGGATGATTTGGATGATTTTGATTCCAGCTCAGATGAAGAGGAAGGGGATGCGGAAGGAATGGACACAAAGCTGGCACAGGATCCACCCTCGGCTGGTCCTGAGGAATCTACTGGCCCACCAAACTCACAGAAAAGAAATCATGAGTCCTCTCCCTCGGATTCAGACAAGGAGACCTCTCCGTCAACCCAGCTCAGTTTGCAAATCATGCCAGCTCAGAAGAGTCATCTTGGTTGGGTCAAAGTTGGTAAAAAGAAAGAAAAAAATGCTGAATAGTTGATTATACCCACGTTGGGTAGAATCCTTTGCTCTGATGTTGTTACTCTATTCTTATTGTTACTTCTTGCTTAGCACTGCTCTCTTCTTGATTTATCTTAGGGGCCGAGGTGGATAGTCTATCCTTTCTGGTTGCCCGTTTTCTTGCTTCTCTTGGTTGTAACTTCATATTGTACCATACGTCCTCTTAATAGAATTAGTTTTACGGAGAAAAAAAAACATTCTTGTTCCCTAAATGTGTAGATCCTCTTTCCGCCATCTTTCTATGTTACTAATCAAATCTGGGTGGTTAAGCCAAATATTCTCAGATCTGAAAGGCCTATTCTTGGGGGTGTTGATGCCCTTCACCTCCATTTGTACAAGCCAATGGTCCGAGCCACCAAAAGGGAGAATTCTCATTGTCATTACCTTGTCCGTGAGCATAAGGTCCTCTAAAATTATGAATCTATCTAGTTTTGATGCTACTTGTGCCTCCCCTCCTCTCTTGTTGTTCCAGGTAAAGAGGCCATTATTCATATCAGTGTCAACTAGCTTCATATTATCTATGAAATTTAGAAATGATGTAGAATCTTTATTTAAAGTTCTTGTTCCCCCTTTTTTTTCCAAGAGTGATTTGATCATGTTGAAGTCCCCACCCATAATCCAGGGAACTCTTGCATGTCTATCTCTGAGTTCTACCAGAGAATCTAGAAATTTGATTTTATCATCCAGTCTTTGTGGCCCATAGACATTCGTGACCAAATAAGTCACGTTGTCTCCCAAAGGTTGTATAACCACTGATAAATAGTTCCTAGATGCCTCAGCATCTATAATGCCAATCTTGTGGGGGTTCCAAAGAGTGAGTATGCCTCCAGCTGTATTATCTGCTTTAACTTCAAGAAACTCATATTTATTGAGCCATTTACTATTAAGTTCTTTGATTTTTTGAATGGAACATTTAGTTTTTAGATAAAGATCATATCTGGAGCTTCTTGTTTCATTCTATTGCTAAGTAATCTTTACTTCCTTTTATTACCTAAACCTCTGATATTCCAAGATGTGAACTTCATCATTAAATATTTGTGAAGGAGTAATTGGATAGGTCTTTCATCTTACCTGAATCAATCATTAGTTCTGCTTTTTTCTTCCTCTTTTCTTTCATGGGTTTCTGGGAGCTAGTCTTGGTGTAGTTTTCATAGATTTCACTCCTTTGATGCCCGATCTTTTGATGTTGTTTTGATTTTCCATCCCTTTGTCCCGAATTTTCCATAGGAACAACTGTTATACTCTGTTGAACTCTTCTTGAGGTAATGAGTCTACCCCTCCCATGGTTCCCTATTTCAAGAATCCTTCCAGATCTAGGTTTTCTCTATCCAAAATTTCCTGCAGTTCTTGATCCTCGGTTTCCATCTCACTTTGAATCATTTCTTGATCCATCTCTAGTTCTTCATCATTCAACATTATTTCTTTCTGTTTAGTAGCATCCTGTGCTTGTTTCCTATTCTCTTCTTTCTCCTTTTCCTCTGAACTTCCTTCCATAACCTGATCTTCCTTTGATAATCCCTCCTCTTCTTCAAGAACTTGGAACCTATTTAGATTGGCCTGTTGTCTTTCTGTTTGTTGTTGTTTTGGCCCCCTTTTGCCTCCTTTTCCTCTGTGTCCCACTTTGTGAAAGCTTTCAGTATCTTTCATAGTGGTTGCTTTATCTTTGTTCTCTGTTTTGCTGAGGGGACAATCTCTAAAAAGGTGCCCATGCTCATGGCATCTGCGACATCTAAAGGGAATATGTTCGTAATCTACTGTTTGCACCCATTCTTCATCAAAAACTTCCAAGATGACCTCGTCTGGTAGGGCTCCTGATAGATCCATCTCGACACATATTCTTGTGAAGGAGGTGTATTTTCCCCTTCTGGTGGCTTCAGAGGCTTTAACAAAACGTCCTAGTTTATTTCCTATGGCAGATAACGATTCCTCTTGCCAGTAATCAAGAGGTAGGGAGTAGAGTCTTACCTAGACCGGCACCGAGGTGAAAGTCTCTCTCTCCGGAACAAAATTCATCATCCACAGCCGCATATAGAGGCCTGCTGCTGCATAGAAGTAGGGTCCTCCTTCAAACACTCTGTCTTTATCCTCAATATTTGTGAAGACCACAGTGAAGAAACCCTTTGACCCAAGGTGTAGGTCAATGCTTCCTTTCGGTTTCCAATGGTATTTGATCCATGTTTGTAGAGCCTTTTTAGTGGGCCATAATCCCATGAATTTACAAATGATAGCATAGGTCCGCATGTGATCTTTGTGCACCTGCAGGGCAGGATCATTTAAAACAACTCTGGGAGTGACCTCAGCTTTGGGTTTGCAGGGCCCCTTCTGTGCCTTGTTTTCTGATCCCTGTTTTTTGTCTTCTTCCTCCTTATCTTTCATGCTGTTGTCCTCTCTTGGTCTGGTAACCTCCTGATCCTCTTCCAGATTCTTATCCCTGTTTCCTGAAGTTCCTCTGACAGATTCTAAAGGTTTCTTGCCTCTGCTGGCCACTGCTTGCTTGTAGGAGGGAGTGGAGCTCCCCCCCTTGCGCACCTCCATGGTACTAAAAAACTTGCAACCCTAGTTGTTCTCCTGTTGTTTACTGCTTCTCCAGCCTCCTCCCAAAACTCCCATCCTTTCGCTTTCTCTTAAATTTAAATCATTTTTATTATAAAACAATTTTAGATATTATTTTAGGATCAAATCATTTAAATATTAATATTAATAGCTTTTAAAAAAAACAAAAAAATCAATGTAATAATAAAGAAAACTATTTCCAATAAAATTATATTTTTTAATTAAAATTTAACCTTTAAATCAAATCCTAAATAATAAATATTATATATAATTACAAATATTTGAACCTCAATTTATTTTCGAAATTCTAATTAAAATACATTTACAAAAGTTACCATTTAAAAAAGAAATCTCCACATTATGAAAGTCTCCAAACTAACATAGAGTGAATATATACATATAGTCACATTATCCTTTTATAAAAATGTATAATTAAATAATTTGAAAAATATATTGTCAAAATACTAATTAAAATACATTTACAAAAATTACCATTTAAAAAAGAAATATCCACATTAGGAAAGTCTCCAAACTAACATAGAGTGAATATATACATATACTCACATTATCTTTTTATAAAAATGTATAATTAAATAATTTTAGTAATTTGTAAAATATATTATTTATAATATACTTTTAAAGTATTTATCAATTCTATGTCATCTATATTTTTATGCGCTATCTTTTTATCAATATTTTTATGTGCTATCTTTTTATCAAGATCAATTCCATGTCATCTGTAATTTTAAGTGTTATTCTTTTATCGAATATTGGGTTTGTAATAATACATTTTATGGAAAAGTATAGACCTAAAAGTTGAATATGTGCTATATCCTTTTATACTATATAGTAGTATAATGATGGATTTTTGGTGGTGTTTTTTTGCCATGTGGTTATGCAATGGTGAGGTAATTGGCGCTCATTTATTTGTTCTTTGGCCAATTTTATGTTATCTTTTAAGATAGTTGTCTCTCCATAAAAGATTTTAATTTAGAAGGTGTTTTGAAGTTTGTAAGGGTTTTGTTCTAGTGTTAGGTGGTTTAAGTTGTACATAATTTTGGTTTTTGGGTATAATTTTTTTTATAATATATTGGTAAATTAGGTTATAAATAAGTTTTTTGGGATTATTCACATCATTAAGATTTGGTTGATGCTTCAAACTAACTAAATCACATTATTAGGATTTGGTTCACGTTTAAGACCAACGTTTAAGACCAATTAATGTGGTTCATCCAACAAGGTAAAAAAATCAATCAATCTTCACAAATAAATAGTATGGATGCATCATTGCCTAGGGTCTTAGTAAATAGTTAGTAAGGTAAATAAAATATTCTACAATTGAAAAAATTATTAGTTTATAAATCATTTATTAGGGGCTTATTTATTTTAATTAAAAATAATTAATCCCTAATATAGTGAAAATAATTCGTAAAATAATTAAAATGATGCTAAAAGGGTTAAGATTGATTGATTTTTTTAGTAAAGATTGATTGAGTTTTCATGAAGATTGATTGATTTTTTCACCTTGTCATGAAGATAAACCAGATTAGTTGGTTTCAAAGGTGGACCAAATCTTAATAATGTGATTAATTCGAAAGACATTTATTTACAATATAAATCACAAAAGTCTTCAATCTAAAATTAGGTATCTTTATTCTTCTTTCCATTCTCATTGGTTTTTCTTGTTTCTTATAGAATTTGTCACAATAAAAATGGTTCATCAACCTCCCACAACGAGAAAAACGTTATCATAATAACAATGGTACATAAAACTCTCATAGCCATACAATAATGGAAGCACTCGTGAAACGCAAATACCACAATACCCAGCAATCTAGCACAAAATTGAGGATGCTGAGAGAGAAGCCAAAAATGAAAGTAAGTTTACAGAAAATGAAAGGTCTTCGAGCACATCAACTATTGGATTCCTAACATAAAGAGTACAAGAATGAGGCACAACAAATACATGAAAACTATGGATATTTATTTAACTATGGATATTTATTTGCAACTCAAAAGAATAATGGGAAAGACTGTTGATGGAGTCATAACGACTGGAGCAAAATATTTTACTAAGAGGAGCAACAAAAGATTTTACTATGATTAATCAGTTTTAAAAGCAAACAAAAAAAACAAAAAATCTAGACCTTGTCAATATAAAATTTACATAATATTGAAATCCACATGCCATCATCAACTATTAATATAGTTTGTTTTTGATGACCAATAAAGATATAAGAAGTTCCTTAAATTTATAATAAATACTAATTTTATAATAGCAATAGTTTAAATCGGAATTAATTTTGAAAAAAATTGGTTTTTAAATAAATGAGTGAAAATGATTTGATTTAAAAGAATATTTTTAATTTAATAGATCATATAATTAAATGATATGAAAAATATTTAAATAATTTTTTAGTTTCAATTTTAAATTTAAATATAATTTACTTATCAACCTATTAAACAACATTGACCTAATTGGAATCAGTTCATTTGATTTAGTTAGTGGATAGACCCACTTTGCTCCAATGCAAATAGATATGTTCCTTTCTTGCGTTTGATAGGAATAGAGGAGCGTTAACAATAAATAATGGATCTATGCTTTTCTCCGTTGTCATGTTACAGTACCCTCCCAGTATATCCAAGAAGATCTTAATCTGCACCGCTGAATGTTTAAATCGATATGATCCTTTCTTGGGTTTGAAAAATAACGGACCGCTACCCGAGATCGTAATCTGTACCACTCTATGTTTGAATAGACATGATCCTTTATTGGATTTGATGAGAGAGAGAGTTTAAAGATAAAGAAAGGATCTCTATTTTCTTTGTTGCACTAACGGCCCATTATATTCATGGAGATTGTAATATGTACTGCTGTATGGAGACATGATACTTTCTTGGGTTGAATAAGAGGAGAGGAGCATTAGTGACAGAGAATGGATCTCGGCGGCTAAATGGCAGCAGATCTCTGATCTTTACGGTTGGATGGATAGGCTTTGATAAGTTTTACGAATTTATGTGGTTGCATGCTAACCTGTCTCTGATGGATGGATGGATCGTAACGGATATCTCATATCTGCTGCTGGATGGCTAGGGTTTACACAAACGTAAAAAAAAAATTCATGGTCACGATCTCTGATTGTCTGCGTAATAGATAGAATGTGACTTTGATTGTTTTGTAAATTAACAAAGAGAGAAGGCCAGCATTTTGTTATTTCGAAAAGTAAATTCAAGGTGGAACATTCTTTGGTATGATATCGAGCTATGGCTGCTACCTGTGTGATTTCCTCATTGTCCACCCAAGAGAATATATGTTTGTAATAGCCTATGAAAACTATATTGAGAAGAGTATGTAATTTAAAGTAGGTTGAAGTTTTACCAGGAAAGCAAATTGATTTACAAGTAGAGCATTCCTATTTTGGTTCAGTTTGTATAATTTTTCGTGTTAAATTTTTATTAAATAAATTTTAGTTATTTAAATTAAAATTAGGGGTGTCATTATACATTTAAATAATTTGATGTTTAAAGTATATATCAACAGCATTAATTTAGTACATAAGTCAATGGGTCTGATTGGTCTTGGAGCTTTCTTGGTTATTCTCAGATGACATTTAGAATTTTATGATCAAATATGCATTCATAATCTGTAGCTTACAGGTTTAACATATGTTTGACGAAATGTCTTATGTGTACTAGGTATTTTAGGGTAAGATTTTTTTTCAAGTTTGAATGTTTGGAATTGTTGTCATGTTAATTATGATTCTTCAAAGTTATAGGTAGTTATAGGCAGTGGACTAGAGACTAGCCTGGAAAGGTGGATCAGATCTTGGAACCATTCTCACTGAACTAGGAAATCTAGGTCATAACCACATGGAAGCAGGATTTTGAGTGCGGTTATAGCCTCAGTACCACATGCATGTTGTGTTTTGGGTGTGGTTGTGGGTTACGGTTATTAAAAAACAATTATAGCTCAGGATCTGGTCATCAAAGGTTGTGGATTTGCTTCTGGGTGATATAGTGCTCCCGAGGGATGTTTGTAAATGGTCAATGTGTCGTCTTGACTTCCATAACTAGAACATGGAGGTCAGTTCATATGATAGTGACACTCGTCTCATGTTTACCCTAGCAAGTTTATGAATTTGGGTAAATGTGGGAGGAGGCGTTACATTTAAGTTGCTTTCTAGATAGAATGGTTTCAAGAGGAAGATCCCTAAGAAACTAGGGAATGAATTGGAGCACCTGTTGAGTGTTTTAATAAGAGAGGAAGAGCTTAGAGAATTTGAAGCAGTTCACACTCGTGAACCAGTCAGATGTGACATCCTTAAAGAAGAGGGTAATGAGAGTTAATCTGGAAGTCTCATCGATTGTGTGCTAAGTACAAAGTAGTAAAGGGAGCTATCAATAAAATATGTTTGTGAGATATTAGAGGAAGGTCAACAAGGAGAGTTGGCAGCAACAGTATTAGAGGTGTTAAGGTGGCCTTTTATCTTTAAAGTTGGTGAGTTTTATGTGAATGTTAGCTAGAGGTATAGACAAGATGTCCTATGGAGAGGAGAAGACATAAGAAATGCCTCTCAATACTAGATGCAAACAAAGAAGGAATTCTAGATGCAAACAAAGAGGTGATTTCAAAAGATTTCCATATTGGTGGATGAGAATAATGATGTTGAAGAGTCCTCAGAAGATATCATAAAGAGTCACTAAATTGATGATGAGGATGAAGAGAAGATATTGACCAAAAGTCTCATGGACCATGGGAAATGTTGAGAACAACAAATGGCACTAGGAGCATTTGCAAAGGCTAAAAAGTCTTACGTTTTTAAAATTGATGTGTTTTGTTCATGAGTATGCCTTGAATACCATGAAGGAAGACAATCATTACAAATTTTCATAAAAGAAGGGTAGGATATGAAGTTTCTTTTTGGAGACATGGAAAATAATAGAGTTCTAATAGGGACATCTTCGCAATTATATGAGATAGATAATAGACACAGTTTTAAGTAAAGAGGTCATGGAACATGATGCAGAAATTCAATTTATAGAAGAAATGCAGTTGGAGTTTGAAGAAGGAGAGTGGATGACAGATGATCAAAATGCAACTTTATTTGAATTTAGTTTTTATTATTTATAAGAGGAATATAATTCCCTGAAGAGAAGGGAAGTTGATTTAAAGGAGTGCATCTAGAATGGTAAGCTGGAATTAGAAGAAAATGTAAGTGAATATTCACGACCATCATTTTTTTTGGCAACAATTGTTTCAAGATGATCTTGTAGCATGGGCTTCTTTGGAATCTATGCAATGATCGACGACTTTCTTGTTATTGGAAAGTTATTTTTCTTACCTAAATTAATCTTGGTTAGAATATATATATTAAGATTCAAACATGCTTCTTCCCAAGCTTATTCCAGAATTACAGTCAATGCAAGGTGTATTCTAGGTTTTGAGGCAACGAAAGGTCCTAGTACACCTATGGTTAATTATAAAGACTAATTTTATGTAAGAAATAATGAACAGAGAGATATGTAATCCATCATAATAAGGATATTTGGATTTTCCATATTGAAGCTTGAGATGGATTTCTCATTCTCATTAGCATTTATTGTGATAATCTACTTATATTTATGGAGACACAGTTATCCTACAACAATTTTTTGTAGTGCTATTTATAGTTTTGGAGATTCTTTGGCTGGCCAGGGGAACTCATTAGGCTCAAATATTATTGCCACTCATTAGGCTCAAATCTTATTGCCACTAGAAACATTGCTAGATCGTCTGATGGTGAAACTTATTTTAATATAGCAACAAACAAGTTTTTAGACAATCAATTAGTCATGGAGTATATTGGTATGTCATAATCTTATGATGAATAAACAACTTTTTGATGTTTTCCAAGTCATGGACTAATTACTTTCTGTATTTCACAGCTCAAGGTATGCCTTCCCTGACTCCATATGTGGGGAACACTAGTAACTCATAAGTGGCTGGTTTGTAATAGGATTTTATATCAAGGTTAGGTGATTAATGACATATACATTGATTTTATTAATGAAATATAAATTGATTTGTAATTTATTTTCGAATAAAATAATCATAGTTTATTTGTGAAATGTTAATGAGGATATATATTATGGATTCTTATTTGAAAATATGGAGTAGCTCATTATTGTTATTAAAATTGTGTACCATATAAAATAATGTATGGTTGATTTTAGGGAAATATATATGTTATTAAAATTGTGTACCATATAAAATAATTTATCGTTGATTTTAGAGAAATACATATGTATTCTAAGTAGATAAAGTAGCTAAATATTAGAGTATTTTTTAAATTTAAATAATTTTTATTATAAAACAAATTTAGATATTATTTTAAGATCAAACCATTTAAATATTAATAGCTTTTAAAGAAAAAAAAATAAATCAATGTAATAATAAAGAAAACTATTTCTCCTAAAATTATATTTTTTTATTAAAATTTAACCATTAAATCAAATCCTCAATAATAAATATTATATATAATTACAAATATTTGAATTCCATTTTATTTTGAAAATACAAATTAAAATACGTTTACAGAAATTACCATTTAAAAAAGAAATCTCCACATTATGAAAGTCTCCAAACTAACATAGAGTGAATATATACATATACTCACATTATCCTTTTATAAAAATGTATAATTAAATAATTTTAGTAATTTGAAAAATATATTATTTATAATATACTTTTAAAGTATCTATCAATTCTATGTCATCTATATATCATTTTATCAATTTTTTATGTGCTATCGTTTTATCAAGGTTAATTCCATCTCATCTATAATTTTAAGTGTTATTCTTTTATCGAATATTGGGTTTGTAATAATACATTTTATGGAAAATTGTAAACCTAAAAGTTGAATATATGCTATATCCTTTTATACTACTATATAGTAGTATAATGATGGATTTTTGGTGGTGTTTGTTTTTTCCATGTGGTTATGCATTGGTGAGGTATATGGAGCTCATTTATTTGTTCTTTGGCCAATTTTATGTTATCTTTTAAGATAGTTGTCTCTCCATAAAATGTTTTAAATTAGAAGCTGTTTTGAAGTTTGTAAGGATTTTGGTCTAGTGTTAGGTGGTTTAATTTGGACATAATTCTTGTTTTGAAGTTGGTAAGGATTTTGGTATGGTATTAGGTGGTTTTGAGTAGAAATTTTTTATAATATATTGGTAAATTAGGTTATAAATAAGTGTTTTTGGGATTAATCACACCATTAAGATTTGGTTGATGTTTCAAACCAACTAAATCACATCATTAGGATTTGGTCCACATTTAAGACCAACTAATGTGGTTCATCCTCAAGACAAGGTGAAAAGATCAATCAATCTTCACAAATAAATAGTATGGATGCATCATTGCCCAGGCTTAGGCATTGAAAAGTTGTGGTTAGTAAATAGTTAATAAGATAAATAAAATATTCTACAACTGAAAAAAATTATTCGTTTATAAATCATTTATTAGGGGCTTATTTATTTTAATTAAAAATTATTAATCCCTAATATAGTAAAAATAATTCGTAAAATAATTAAAATGATGCTCAAGGGGTTAAGATTGATAGATTTTTTTCCTGAAGATTGATTGATTTTTTCACCTTATCATGAACCATTTTAGTTGGTTTCAAAAGTGGAACAAATCTTAATAATGTGATTAATTCGAAAAACAATTATTTATAATATAGATCACAAAAGTCTTCAATCTAAAATTAGGTTATCTTTATTCTTCTTTCAATTTTCATTAGTTCAATCTAAAATTAGGTTATCTTTATTCTTCTTTCAATTTTCATTAGTTTTTCTTCTTTCATAAAGAATTTGTAATAACAACGGTACATAAAACTCCCATAGCCATGCAACCGTGAAACTCAAATACAACAATACCCAGCAATCTAGCACAAAATCGAGGATGCTGAGTGGAAGCCAAAATTGAAAGTAAGTTTATAGAAAATGAAAGGGTCTTCGAGCACATCAACCATTGAATTCCTAACATAAAGAGTACAACAACGAGTCATACCAAATACATGAAAACTATGGATATTTATTTGCAACTCAAAACTATGGATATTTATTTGCTACTCAAAAGAATAATGGGAAAGACTGCTGATGGAGCCATAACGATTGGAGCAAAATATTTTACTAAGAGGAGCAACAAAAGATTTTACTGTGATTAATCAGTTTCAAAAGCAAACAAAAAAATCTAGACCTTGTCAATATACAACTTACATAATATTGAAGTCCACATGCCATCATCAACTATGCCATCATCAACTATTAATATAGTTGTTTTTGATGACCAATAAAGGTATAAGATCTTAAACTTATAATAAATACTAATTTTATCATATAAATAGTTTAAATCAGAATTAATTTTGAAAAAAAAATTAGTTTTTATATAAATGAGTGAAAAAATTTGATTTAAAAGAATATTTTTAATTTAATACATCATATAATTAGATGATATGTAGAATAAATATTTAAACAATCTTTCAGTTTCAAATTTAAATTTAAATATAATTTATTTATCAACCTATTAAACAACATTATCCTAATTGGAATCAGTTCATTTGATTTAGTGGATAGACCCACTTTGTTCCAATGCAAATAGATATGTTCCTTTCTTGCGTTTGATAGGAATAGAGCAGCGTTAACAATTAATAATGGATCTATGCTTTTCTCCGTTGTCATGTTACAGTACCCTCCCAGTATATCCAAGAAGATCTTAATCTGCACCGCTGAATGTTTAAATAGATATGATCCTTTCTTGGGTTTGAAAAATAACGGACCGCTACCCGAGATCGTAATCTGTACCACTCTATGTTTGAATAGATATGAACCGTTCTTGGATTTGATAAGAGAGAGAGTATTAAAGATAAAGAAAGGATCTCTATTTTCTTTGTTGCACTAACGGCCCATTATATTCATGGAGATTGTAATATGTACTGCTGTATGGAGACATGATACTTTCTTGGGTTGAATAAGAGGAGAGGAGCATTAGTGACAGAGAATGGATCTCGGCGGCTAAATGGCAGCAGATCTCTGATCCTTACGGTTGGATGGATAGGATTTGATAAGTTTTACGAATTTCTGTGGTTGCATGCTAACCTGTCTCTGATGGATGGATGGATCGTAACGGATATCTCATATCTGCTGCTGGATGGCTAGGGTTTACACAAACGTAAAAAAAAAAATTCATGGTCACGATCTCTGATTGTCTGCGTAATAGATAGAATGTGACTTTGATTGTTTTGTAAATTAACAAAGAGAGAAGGCCAGCATTTTGTTATTTCGAAAAGTAAATTCAAGGTGGAACATTCTTTGGTATGATATCGAGCTATGGCTGCTACCTGTGTGATTTCCTCATTGTCCACCCAAGAGAATATATGTTTGTAATAGCCTATGAAAACTATATTGAGAAGAGTATGTAATTTAAAGTAGGTTGAAGTTTTACCAGGAAAGCAAATTGATTTACAAGTAGAGCATTCCTATTTTGGTTCAGTTTGTATAATTTTTCGTGTTAACTTTTTATTAAATAAATTTTAGTTATTTAAATTAAAATTAGGGGTGTCATTATACATTTAAATAATTTGATGTTTAAACTATATATCAACCGCATTAATTTAGTAACTATAATATATTTAGTAAATAATATTTAATAAATTTTCATGAACAAAAATACAAAAGCTATATTTTAGTTAGACACAATAATAAGCCAAGCTAAATTATAATTATATATATAAAATATAATAATCGGCCTAATTCCCAATTAAAAATTTATATATTCTTACTTTAATTTTTTTATATTATATATTCTTACTTTAAAAAAATTATATGATTAAAAAAACATAAATAAGAAAAACAGACCAAACAAAAACTCTGCACGCTAAGTTAAACAAAAACTCTGCACGTACGTAAGTTAAACAAAAACATTTCATTAAATTTTAAATTGGCCCCCTATGTTGAGATCAGAAGTCAACCCTGGGAATTATGCATATTATGGACTTATTGTGAGGCACGCGTCTCCTTGGACGTATGTCATGGTGTCTCCTTATAATGAAGATTTAATTCAGTTTACATTCAATCCATTCTCTATTTTGAAAAGGAGATTCATATGACTATAGTATTTTCATTGCAATTCATTAAACTTTAAACTTCATTAGATTTAAAATTTTGTTACTCTTTTTTCCATAATGATGTTTAATTTAGATCAGGTTATTTCCCATGTCAGATATAACTATCTGAAGTTTGTGTTAAACTCAATATGGGATAGAAATTGATTAAAGTCTGAATATTAAATAAAATGATCTTAGGCGAACATAGCCGCATTATTATTAATTGTTCGGATTAAGTCATCTAATATTATTGGATGGCCATTACGCCATACTTTATTGTGAAGGTTGCTTATAAGTAAGCATTGCTTTGTTTTTGAAGGTTTATACCTTCGTTGTAACTTTGTCATTCATTCCAATAAATTTAAGAAAAAATAATAAAAATAAAGCAGGTTCGCTTATGGTCATTTTATGGGGATGGTACTAACAACAAAACTAGGGCACTCCTATGTTCTGAATAATATGAGCCTACAGCAACTTATTCAATCAATATGAGCATCGGACAAGCTTATGTATGATTACATTTAAAAATTGAAATATAGATATGTATTGGAAGAATAAGAATATGATAATGAATACGTATTGGAAGAATAAAATTAAGACAAGGAATACAAATGGCCCTCAGAAAGAAATACGAATGGCAGTGTGAGAATGAAATCCGTATCCTCTTTCTAAGAAAATGGAGGAAGCTTGAAATACATGCGGGAGAATGAATGTTAAACAGTGGGCGCCAATGTTTCAGTATGGTCTCGCTCCAACATAGTTTCCAGGAGGGTAGTAATTGCAAGTAATGAATGTGTCACCACTGTTACATTTGACGATGGCACATCCAACGTTAGTTGTCGTTCTCCAGACAATCTGAGTGTAGTGCGTGCAGTCCTGACCAGAGCTGCAACTATTATTTGCATAATTATACCACTTCTTTTCATCCACCCATGCACCCACTGCCTCTGTAGCGTTCCAGCCTCTGCCGCTCCCCCAGAATATGTTCTCTCCGAACGGACCTCCGGAGTGCTCGAGGAGGCAATCCCCCCTCCTTTCCCTCGCGTACGTACGCGCATAAGATGTAAGTTTCACATCCCATTTCAGTGGAGGGACTCCCACTTGTTTTCTCGCTTCGTTATGCGGAACCAGAAATCCTTGAATGGTTTCACTAATGTTCGCACCTGCTTCCGCAACCGTTTGTAGGTTGCAGATTGCAACGATCAAGGCAGCTACTACAACCAGAAGACACGATGGCTGCGTCATTTTTATGGCAACAATAACAAGGTAGCGGCTAATACTCGACAGATGGATCCCCGATATTGTTTCCGAAATTGCAGAGCAAACACTTCGCTAGCTACCTGAAGAAAATGCTTTTGAGATCTGCCTACACTTAGCTTGTTTATATACTGTTTAGGAAGACAATCCACAGAAATCCAAGACAGAATTGTAATAAGAGAGAAGGGGTCGATAACTAGTAGGTGGTGGCGCAAACGTAAGCTCTAAAATACAAGGGGTAAGCTATCGCAGACATCGGATCCTCCCAACAGCAAAATGTAAGGGATAAAGACGGACAGATAGATATGCATGGCTAGCTCATATTATTTTTTATTTGAACTTCGAGAACAGGCGGCAGGAACACACTTTGCTTATGCACGTGGAGTAAAGACCAAAATATGCACGAGATGAGAACGCCGGCGTTGTTGTTTGGCATTGTTTGAAAGACACACCAGTCACAAAAGACGCGCAGTGCCCTGACATAAGCCGCGTCTACAATTTGCGAAGGAATCACAAACCGCAGTTTGACCTCGGCGGACAGGCAACTCAGCTATCATTTAAGTAATAATTCCCGAAATACAAGTAGGTCGATCTTGGCCAACAAGCAACTGACTTCACGCAGAAATCTCTTAGAATTGATAAGGTGCTTCGCTAGGCAGTTGGAAATTCTCTGTTTATTCATCATTGTTATTTTAAACAAAATTTTAGGAAAATTTATTCTAAGGAAGATTTTAGGAAAATTATGGTACAGGGAAGGAATTACTTACTGATATCACTTAAGCCGTATATTTTTGTCAAATGTCTTTTAATCTTGAATTCTTAAAAATAAAAATAATTGTAGAGTTTAGGCCTCTGTGATCCATATCAAGTTTACAAAAGATTTTTGGGCGAAAATCACATGAAATATCATTTGCCGACGCGTTTCGAACCAACCAAGCCTCCATCGGCTAGTTTGACCAACCGCTAATATTGACTAATGGACCGGGATCAAAACATAAAAAAGAGATAAGTTATTAAAAAAATAATTTAAATTAGTGATAATAGTTTATTAATAAATAGTTAAAAATTATAGGTTAATTATTCTTTAAAAGGAAATTAGTTGCAAAGGACCACTTCTATGAATAAATTTAAATGTGAATACGAGTTAAATGTGAATAAAAATAACTAAATAATAAAAATAATAAAATACAAATAATAATAAATAAAATAAATAAATAATAAAATAAATAAATAATAATAAAAAATAAAAATAACAATAAAAATAAATAAATAAATAAATAAAATACAAATAAAGATAAAATAATAAAAATAAAAATAATAATGATAATAATAGATAAATAAAAATAAAATAAATAAAGTAATGAAAATGAAATAAATAAATAAATAAAATAACTAAATAAATAAATAAAATAATAATAAATAAATATAATAATAATAATAATAAATAACAATAAAAATAATAAATAAATAAAGATAAACTAACTAAAAATAAAAATAAATCAATAAAAATAACTAAATAAATAAAAATAATAATAATAAAAATAAAAATGAAATAGATAAATAAATAAATAATAATAATAATAATAAATAAATAAATAAAATACAAATACAAATAAAATAATACCAATAATAACAAATAAAAAAAAAATAAATAACAATAAAAAAAAAAATTTAAAAAGGAAGGATGAAGGAAGCGGAAAAACGACTAAGAAAGGAGTGCCGGGACCCAACACCTACTGATTTTCCAGCCATCTTCTCTGTTGAGATTGTTAGGCCTCTTTTCAATCTCAAGCGCTTCCCTAAATTTCCGATAATGGAAGTGCGCAACCTTAGCAATAACACTAGCCTCCTCAATACAGACATGATGATTGGTTTTCTCAGCATGCTCAGCTAAAGCGAACACTTAGTTCGCCTATGTCTAAGGTCCACTAAATGCTCACTAATCCTTTGATTAATGGAGTGACCAGTCTCCCCAATATAGGGAGTCCCACAGGAACAAGGGATCAAATACACCCCTTTCATATCTTTAGGGTCGATAGGATCCTTCACTAATCTAAGGGATGCACGAATGGTGTTCAAGGGCCTAAAGGTCACAAGGATATTATGCCTCCTGAGAATCCTTCCAATCTTATCAGTAGTCCCGTGAACATACGGAATATGGACACCTGGAACCCGCTCCTTTGGTTCCCTTTTAGACAGAGAATTCTTGGAAGCTTTAAGGAAAGCCTTCAGACCCATGTATCTACTATAACCATTCTTGACAAAGACATCAAGGAGATGGGATTTCTCCTTCTCAAAGCTCTGCTTATCTGAGATTCTTAGGGCTCTAGTAGCAAGGGTATTGAGAACACCCATTTCCTGGCTCAAAAGATGGGTGTTCTCAATACCCTTGCTACTAGAGCCCTAAGAATCTCAGATAAGCAGAGCTTTGAGAAGGAGAAATCCCATCTCCTTGATGTCTTTGTCAAGAATGGTTATAGTAGATACATGGGTCTGAAGGATTTCCTTAAAGCTTCCAAGAATTCTCTGTCTAAAAGGGAACCAAAGGAGTGGGTTCCAGGTGTCCATATTCCGTATGTTCAGGGGACTACTGATAAGATTGCTATGTGATTCATTTCACTAGTTTCAATCCCATTTCTTCAACCCTGTGAGCATCACTCGATGCAATGAGTGCTAAGTGAACAATTCAAAAAAATTCATGAGAAATTAGTCAGTTACAACTACCTCTCATGGAAATGGTCATACGTTAATGACTTACTTAACGCAGTTGAATCCCAAAAAAAAAAAAAAACGATATCTAAGATTGGAAGGATTCTCAGGAGGCATAATATCCCTGTGACCTTTAGGCCCTTGAACACCATTCGTGCATCCCTTAGATCAGTGAAGGATCCTATCGACCCTAAAGATATGAAAGGGGTGTATTTGATCCCTTGTTCCTGTGGGACTCCCTATATTGGGGAGACTGGTCGCTCCATTAATCAAAGGATTAGTGAGCATTCAACGGACCTTAGACATAGGCGAACTAAGTCTTCCGCTTTAGCTGAGCATGCTGAGAAAACCAATCATCATGTCTGTATTGAGGAGGCTAGTGTTATTGCTAAGGTTGCGCACTTCCATCATCGGAAATTTAGGGAAGCGCTTGAGATTGAAAAGAGGCCTAACAATCTCAATAGAGAAGATGGCTGGAAAATCAGTAGGTGTTGGGTCCCGGCACTCCTTTCTTAGTCATTTTTCCGCCTCCTTCATCCTTCCTTTTTTTTATTATTATTAATTATTTTTTTTATTGTTATTTATTTTATTTTTATTTATTATTATTGGTATTATTTTATTTGTATTTGTATTTTATTTATTTATTTTATTATTATTATTATTTATTTATTTATTTTATTTTTATTATTATTATTATTATTTTTATTTATTTATTATTTTTATTGTTATTTATTGTTATTTATTATTATTATTATTATTATTATGATTTTTATTATTTTTATTATTATTATTTTGTTATTATTATTTTTATTAGTATTTTTATTTATTTATTCATTATTTTATCTATTTATTATTATTTTATTTATTTAGTTATTTTATTTATTTATTTATTTCATTTTTATTTTTATTTATCTTATTTTTATTTATCTATTATTATATTTTATTTATTTATTATTATTATTATTTTTATTATTTTATCTTTATTTGTATTTTATTTATTTATTTTTATTGTTATTTTTATTTTTTATTATTATTTATTTATTTATTATTTTATTTATTATTTTATTATTTTTATTATTTAGTTATTTTTATTCACATTTAACTTGTATTCACATTTAAATTTATTCATAGAAGTGGTCCTTTGCAACTAATTTCCTTTTAAAGAATAATTAACCTATAATTTTTAACTATTTATTAATAAACTATTATCACTAATTTAGATTTTTTTTTTTTTATAACTTATCTCCTTTTTATGTTTTGATCCCGGTCCATTAGTCAATATTAGCAGTTGGTCAAACTAGCCGTTGGAGGCTCTGCTCGGTCTATTTAACATGCTAAGCTGGATCTGTTTCTTCATCTTGTCCTGACGATGAACCACACTGGTTGGTTCGAAACGCGTCAGCAAATGATATTTCATGTGATTTTCACTGAAAAATCTTTTGTAAACTAAATAAAAACAATTATAAAACATACTACAAACTTCCCTAAATTTTATAAATAAACCAAAAATAAAAAGTAATAAAAAATAATTAAAACATCCTCAATTTTATAAATAAACCAAAAATAAAAAGTAATAAAAATTAATTAAAACATCCTCAATTTTATAAATAAACCAAAAAATAATAAATAATAAAACTTAATTAAAACGGTTTATGAGGATGACATAAACTTGACTTGACTGTAATCAAATATTCTCATATAAAATACTCAGTGAAAAACATACTTGCTTTTCTAGTTGATAATCAATTAAAAATATACGTGCTTTTTTAGTTTAAAAAATGTTATTAATATTTTTTTACATTTTAATTAATTAATTTTAATATTAATTAATTTTAATATTATATTCTCGCTCAGAATAAAATTAACTTAAAACTATATTTAAATATAGCCAAAAAAAATTCACTCAAAACTATATTTAAATATTTTATTATTGACCATGTTATTTTATTATTGACCATGTTATAAGACATTATTTTAAGAAAGTCAAAAAAATCTTATAAATATAAGTTGGACAGTTTTTGTGTTTTTTATTGTGTTTATATTTATTTATTTATTTAATTGAATTGGTGATTTTTTTGGTTTTGTACAAATGTGAGGCACCACCTCGCCATCTCCAATATGAAATCAAAATGACTAAATACTCACATGGCTAATTTGCCTAACAAATTGACAAATTGTCTGTGTCATAGATAGAGGATTTGCAAGCTCCCTTAATTTGTTATATGTTTGGAAATTGTGAAGAGATAGATGACTACATTTTTAATAGTTTTTTGAAGGATAATAAACTATAGGACAAAGAAGTGATGTTATCTAAACAATCTAATAAAAATAGGGGTATATATTAAGCACCATGCAATATGCCAATGATTGGATTACTACTTTTTCATATCTTTATCATCTAATGCTCAGTGTTCTTAAACTTGAGGAGTTACATTTGGTTACTAGAGGAATGCTTAAAAAATTAATTGTGATTATTTTTGGAAGTTGAAAGAGTGGAGAATAGAAAGAAAGTAAGATGGGAAGAAACAATTGGGAAGAAAAGAAAGTATAAAAGAAGACAACATGTAGGAAGAAAGGAGGGAAGGAAGAAGAAAATGGTGGAAGTATACATGGTTTCTACTCCCGTGAGAAAAGGTAGTAAAGAGTGATAAGGATATAAAATAATGTCACCAAGGTACAACTAAAAAATATCACAATAATTAAATGTTAAAAATTAACTTAAAAAATAATTTTAAATAAATTTATTTAAATATCCATTAAATTAAAAAATGCCCCAATATATTGATATAAAATAATTTTAAATTAATTAATTTAAATATCCACTAAATAAAAAATGTGCCACAATATATTGATATAAACATGAAATTGTTACCACTATAATTTACCTAAAATAATTAAAACCTAAAATTAGTATTTAAAATATTAAGAAACTAATTTTAAAATATTAAATAAAGTATAAAAACATAAGCTTTGTGAATTATTATAAAAGAAATAAAAATAAAATATCAAAATTTAAAAAAATATGGTTCATAATTATTGTAAAATATTATAATCAACGCTCTTGTGGAAGTTTTCTTTTCTTTTACATTATATTTAATGGTGTAAGTTTATTTTTGTTTTTAATATTGCTTATATTAATGTAATTATACTGAAAAGAAAGATATTAGATTTTAGAGATTTTTTTATTATAATATTGATTATATGTTTGAAATTTAATTAAAAAGTTTATTTGTAATTAATTTTATTAATTGATTTGTATTTTATAGATAAGATTTGTATTTATTTGTATTAAAAAGTTTTTAACTATTCTAATAATTTTCAATTTTAAAATTTCATTTCTAGCACACCTTATAAATACAATTATTTATCTTACTTAAATTATTGTTCTAAACCTAATTGAATTGAACCATAGCCAAACTAAACTAAATTAAAAAATGTATATATAGAAATTTAAATAATTTATTTATTTTGAGAAAATTGATAATCTTTTATCGTAAAAATTACCATGGTTGTTTTTATTATTATCCATTTTCATTTTCAATTTGGATACGAACTCACTCTACTCCGAGCTCTCTTACGAAATTCTTGAATGATATATCATGAGAATCTATTATTATTGAGACTCCTTTCTTTTCTCGAAGGGATTTAAACATGTTGAAATCACGTCTAATTACCGAGTTATGTTTCAAGGCAAGTTCCTAAGTAGCCTTAAGGGAATCTAGGAAGGGATCCTTAAAACATGGGTTGGTGGGTCTATAAGTACTTGAGCAAGCGACCCATAAGTTAATTGAGATGGTTTGAATGGTCAAACGTCGTGTTATGATGGCTAATACAATGTCTTGGTGTTGGAAAGGTAGAGGAGAAAAACACAAATTCACTCAAAACACACGAGCTACGGCTCATCTATTGATCACACAAAACTTGATACTTACAATGATCGGTGAAGGGTATTTAACCTTTTCCAACTAGCGACTTGCCTAAAATATCTTACATGAATCCACACACTAAAAGTCATCTATTACTTAACTTGACTGGACTCAACACTCCAATACTCAACACTCAACAATTACTTAACTAACTCTCTAGTTTTAGCCAACTCCTCATGTGGGAGTAATCAGCTTATTTTAACACTCCCCCTTAATTATGACTGCTAAACTAAACATGACTCATGACAACTCAAAAATGCCTGCTGGTATATGTCTCAGCTAGGCTTACAACACCCAAGTTTCTTGTATGAAACTCAAACACATCTTTTGCTAATGATTTAGTAAATATATCAACCAATTGATCACTAGATTTACAAGGTGAACTTCTCCATTGCTCACAAGTTCTCTAATAAAGTGATATCTAGTATCAATATGCTTGCTCTTATGATGAAACACATTATCCTTATATAGTGCAATCGTTGAGGTGTTGTCACAATATATTGATGTTGATCCTTGTTGTTTATGCTTGAGTCCATCAAATACTTTTCTTAACCACACTGCTTGACATGCTGCTGATGTTGCTGCTACATATTCTGCTTCTGCTGATGAAAGTGTCACAATGGGTTGCTTCTTAGATGCCCATGAAATCATGCCTGAACCAAGATGGAACACATAACCAGAAGTTCTCTTCCTATCATCCAAACTTCCTACAAAATCACTATCTGTGTATCCAATCAAATCCTTCTTTTATGTGCTTGCATACATTATGCCAAAATCTCTAGTTCCTGTTATGTATTTCAAAATTCTTTTTCCTGCACTCCAATGTGTGTCTTTTGGAGACTCCATAAATCTGGAAATCAAACTCACTCCTTGCATAATATCTGGCCTTGTAGCTGTGAGATACATGAGGCTGTCAACCAATCTTTTTAATAGAGTTGGATTGACATCTGATCCTTCATCATCCTTGCTTAACTTTGTACTTGTTGCAACTGGTTTAGGGACAGGTTTACAATTTTCCATCATGAATCTTTTCAACAAATATTTGGCATATTTATTTTGAGAAATAAAAATTCCTTTATGAGATTACTCAACTTCTATGCCAAGATAATATTTCATGAGACCAAGATCTGTCATCTCAAATTCTTTCATCATGGCTCCTTTAAATTCATCTAACTCAAAATTACCTGTAAAAATCATGGCATTAACATATAAGAAAACAATCAAAATATTTACATGCTCATTTACCTTTGTGTACAAGGTAGGTTCAATGTTACTTCTACAAAATCCATTCTTGATCATGTAGTTCTCAATTTGACTATACCAAGCTCTAGGAACTTGCTTCAGTCCATAGAGCGCTTTCTATAACCTGTAAAATTTCTCTTTGTTACCTTCAACTTCATACCTTGGAGGATGTTGCACATAAATTTCTTCTTCAAGAATTCCATTCAAGAAGGCTAATTTCACATCCATCTGATATACTTTCCACTTGTTCTGAGCTGCTATGGCTCGAACTTCTCTTACAATATCCAATCTAACTACTAGAGCAAACGTTTCTCCAAAATCTATTCCCAATTGCTGCGAGAATCCTTTTGCTACAAGTCATGCTTTAAATCTGTCAATTTCACCTTTCTCATTCAATTTTGTCTTTTACACCCACTTCACACTAATGAGATTTTTGTCCTTTGGAAAATCAACCAAATCCCATGTATCATTATTTTCAATAGCTTCAATTTCTTCATTCATGGCTTGCACCCAATTTTCATCTCTGATCGCTTCTTCAAACGAGGAAGGTTGGAATGAAAACAATGTAAAGTGTGAACTAACATCCAAATCATGATAAATATCTTTCAAACTTCTCACCTTTTTCTTACCATTTCTTCATTCATCACCTGATTGATTATTGGGATTATCTCTATCTGCTAATCTACTTGAAGATCCATGTTGCTCTAAAAATCTTGGATTCCTTATTGGTGTGTCTTTGTTTGGTGTCTTCAACTGTGATTCTTGCTGCTCCTTTTCTTGCTACATCATCTTCTTCCATCATTGGCACTTATGCATCAACTTTTTTGTCTATACTATCGTTCCATGACTCTTGTTCTTCGAACATAACATCTTTTCTAATTATGGTCTTCTTGTTGATAGGGTTATACAATTGGTAAGCTTTTGATTGCTCACTATAACCAGTAAATATGCATTTTCACTTTTATCATCCAATTTTCCTCTTCGCTCCTTTGGTACATGTTGACACCTAATCCTCAACGGATGGGTGAACTGGAACGCGAACAGTCATCAAGAAGATGAACTGATCCGTCCCATTTATGTATATAAATGATAGTTAGCTAATGAATTATGCAATCAGTTTTTTCATCTGCCCATTCTGGAGTTACCCTGGCCTGACATGGTATCAAAGCGCAGGTCCCAAATTCCTTGTAACTCCTCTGGCCATAACGCCTCTGCCTGAATGTTTGCCTGGCGCCTCTGCCTGAACGTTTGCCTGGCGCCTCTGCCTGAACGTTTGCCTGCCCATAAATGATGGTGCATTACACCACCTCTGTCGTTGCCCAGAGATGCATTGGACCTAACGCTCATTGAGGCACAATAGTCTTCCGCCATAGCCTACCAGTATTCGTCCGAGGAGGTAGACGGTTCGCTAGCTTCTGTTTCTTTGGAGTTCTGTCTACGAAGGGAGAAGAAACGCCGACTTGCAGCTCGTTGTTCTCAGTTGCAGATTATAGAATTAGACCCGGTGAAGGATATTAGCCTGTTAATGTCAAGTTTTATTAATGCGAGATGTCTGAAAGCGTAATGTATCCCTTTTGGTGAGTTATTTGTCGTTTGCTTCCGTTTTCGACCCAAGGAATGCAAAATATATTGAATATTTAGAGTGAAAGGAACACAAATTAGGAAATTTTGAAGTCGAAGAAACGCTATTTTACAAATGTCAAAATACATGAAATAACTGAAAGTTTGAAGCAGGAAAATAGCGGAGACAATCGATGATTTTGTATGGGCAATCTATTGACTGCAGAAACCGTGAGTCTTATTACCGTGACAGTCAATAGGAAATGAACTTTAAATTTTGGGAAGGATCGAACTGGGCAATCTATTGACTGCAGAAACCGTGAGTCTTATTACCGTGACAGTCAATAGGAAATGAACTCAAAGCCGGGTTAATCCTCTGGGACTACGCCGTTTTTCAAACTTCTCCGCCTCATTTTTTTTATATCCTTAAAAGTTTGACATTGATATATTTGCACTGTAAAGGTTGAAGGTGAAGACAACAGAACCGACAGCCAAGAGTCGAAAGCCTGGGTGATACTTAGACAAGCATATACAAGACGTTAATCCGTGTTTCGAAGTTATCTGACCCACTTTACCTGATTGAACGAAGTGCGCGGATCCTGCACAACTTCGATACTATTCCCATATTAGCCCATGCGGTAATTAGTTTGTAATATGATTCATCTTCCAAGGAAAGGTCAGAACATCTGGATGTCCAATGCATTCTTCTAAGCACATCACTTGATATATTTTTTTAATCTGGGTAATGGCTGTATTGATTCTTAAAGGAAAGTTAAGGTGCTTGTAGTCCCAGTGATATGTACAATGAAATGCTGATGCTTTTAGCAAATATTAGAGGGATTTAAAGGCTGTAAAGTAAGGATTTTTTTTTAGCAGAAGTAATTTTTTACAGAATGCATTCAATCATCTCTATGGTCGGAATAGTTCTCACTGGCAAGGAGAACTATTCTGAATGGTCTCGGATGGTAAAACACACCCTCATCTACAATGAGTTGTGGAAAGGAGTGTGTGTCGGAGAAGAAGACAAAGACCCTGTGAAGCCTACATCAGATAAAGAACTTGTCATTTGGGAAAACAAGAACAGCAAAGCCTATGCATTGATCGCAACATCTGTAAATGAAGAAGTAATCGCAACATCTGTAAATGAAGAAGTAAGTCGTCATATTTCATCCTATTCCACTGCCTTTGAAGCTTTACAAAAGCTGAAAGAACTCTATGATACACATTCTGCACTTGAAGTTGTTCAGCTCATGATTAAACTCTTCACTCTTGAACTGAAAAATAATGATCCTCTTGCTCTTGCATCTGAAATAAAGTCTATAATGCATGATATTAAATCCACTAAGGTTGAGCTGGATATCTCTCTTATTGCTTTTCTCAAAGCACTCTATCCTACCTACTCCAATTATCTTGAGTCATTACAAGCAAATGGAAATCTTAAAGATATAACCTTTGACTCTCTTGTGAAAAAGTTTGCTGAAAGAGAGAAAGCCTTTGGAAAGAAGACAGTCCCTGAATCTTCTGAAGAGACTGTTTGCCTTGCTCATAAAGAAAAGCATCCTGCTCAAGATTCTACAAGAGGAAGAGGTGGACGAAGAGGAAGAGGAAGATACTTCAGAGGCAGGGGGGGCAGACATTCTCAAGTAGAAAAGGCAGATCTGCATTGCATTCGCTGCAAACGAAATGGATCACATGATGCTTCTACATGCAAGCTACCATGGGACAAAATTGAGCAGAGAAGAAACCAGCAGAAAGGTAAAACTGATGACAGACAAAGGTAAAGCACCTGAATCCGCTCACTATATTGAGGCACAATGTAACAATGGAGTAAATGAAGATTTGTTTAATGCTTCACTTGCTTCTTCGAAAAATGATTGGTTGCTTGATTCAGGAGCAACCTGTCATATGACTCATAGGAAAGATTTTTTTGAAGATTTCACTGACAATGTTGATGGAGCAGTATACTTTGCAGATCAGTCAAAAATCAAGCCATCAGGGCTTGGCACAATCAGGCTTAAACTGCCTGGTCTTCCAGACTTTCTTCTGGATCATGTTCTATATCTCCCACAACTCAAGAGAAACTTGTTGTCCTTGGTCCACATCCGCCAGCAAGGTCACTCCATTCATATGTTTGATGGAAAGCTTGAGGTAAGAAAGGCATCTGACCACTCACTTGTCATGAGGGGTATAGAAGAAGAACAACTTCTTAAACTGCAAGGAACCTCTGCTCATGCACAACATTTCTCATATATTTCTCATCATGAAGAAGGTACACTTCCGTCAAGTTTATTATGGCATGCTAGATTTGGACATTTAAACTATGATAGTCTCCGCTTGTTGAAGAAAAATGGTGTTGCTGGTTTGCCTACAATTCCTAGAAAACATAAGCAATGTGATGCTTGCATTCTAGGAAAGCATAGCAAACAGTCTTTTCATGATTCACATTCAAGAGCACATAGGAAGCTTGAACTCATTCATTCAGATTTATGTGGTCCAATGCCTGTTCCTTCTGCAAATGGAAATAAATATATCATGACATTTATTGATGATTACACCAGAATGTGTTGGGTTTATTTATTGAAGAACAAATCTGATGCTTTTCAAACATTCAAGAATTTTCTTCAAAAATGTAAAGATAATGTTTTGGGCTGATGCTGTTCTATGTGCTGCATATATAAAGAATAGATGTCCATCTAGTGCTATAAGAAACAAGACTCCTTATGAATTGTGGTATGGACATGTTCCTTCGGTAAAACATCTCAGGATCTTTGGTTCCACCTGTTATGCTTTAATACCAAAGGTACATAGAAACAAACTTGGTGCTAGAAGTCGTAAGTTTATCTTCCTGGGGTATTCAAACACATCTAAAGCATACCGTCTCTATGATGAAGAAAATAAAAAGTTTGTTGTATCTAGAGATGTCATTTTTCTTGAATCATCCAAATCTGATAGTGTTGTTGAGCGGCAACTTGATCACTTGGATAGATTCACAAAACCGAAATCATTTCAAGAGTTTGATAATCAGATTCCACATCTTGAAGGGGGGATTCCTATACTAGAACAACATGTGGAATCTTCTTCTGAAGAACAATCTCCCCTGCATGAAACTCCAACAACGGATGATGCTTTAAGTGATGTAATTGATAGAATTGGGAGACTCAATCTTGATTCAGTCCCAACTCAATCAACAGAGCAGCCTGGACCATCACAGAAAGGTCCCCCAAAGTGGCTGACAAAGACACTTGAAAGTGTTCATCCTGATGAAATTGGAAAAACAGGAACCAGAAATACAAACCGACAAGATGGAGGTGATGTAGATAACTCTAATTCACCTGTTGATATGGATGTTACTTATGATTGTGAATTGAACTTGTCTACAGATTTTGAACCAACTTCCTTCAAAGAAGCTGCTTCTCATGATGAATGGAAAGAAGCGATGCAGAAGGAGTATGATGCCCTCATAAATAATGGCACTTGGAAGCTGGTTGATCCTCCATTTGGAACCAAACCAATTGGCTGCAAGTGGGTCTACAAGAACAAGTACAAAGCTGATGGCTCACTTGACAAGCAAAAAGCTAGGCTTGTGGCAAAAGGTTTTGCACAGAAAGAAGGGGTCGATTATGAGGAAACTTTTGCCCCCACAGCAAAATGGGCCACCATCCGGACACTCTTTGCACTAGCTGCTCAAAACGGTTGGAAAGTCCATCAAATGGATGTAAAAACTGCATTCTTGAATGGAGATCTAAAAGAGAATTTTTTTATGTCCCAGCCTGAAGGATTTGCTGTGAAAGGACATGAACACAAAGTATGCAAACTTGTGAAGTCCTTGTATGGCCTCAAACAAGCACCACGAGCCTGGTATGAAAAACTAACTTAGCATCTTCTGAAACTCAACTTCAAACATTTTGATCTTGATGATGCAACTTTATTTTTCAAGAAAGTTGGCAAAACAGTTGTATATCTTGTGGTATATGTAGATGATCTTTTAATGACAGGGAACAATGAAAGCTATATTGCATCCATAAAGAAAGAATTAGGAAAAAGTTTTGAAATGACTGATTTGGGCTATGTTCATTACTATCTTGGCATTGAAGTAACCCAACATCCAAAATCCATATTTCTTTCTCAAAAGAAATACATTGGAGATTTGTTAAACAAATTTGGCATGACAGAGTGCAATCCTCTTTCTACTCCAATGGAACAAAACTTGAAGCTCACATCTATTGAAGGAAAGGAATTTGAGGATGAAACAAAGTATAGAAAGCTTGTAGGAAGTCTCATCTACCTCACTACTACCAGACCAAACATTTCATTTGCTGTTGGAATCCTCTCCAAGTTTATGCAAAAGCCTTGTGAGGGACGTTGGTCTGCTGCAAAAAGAGTTCTAAGGTACTTGAAGGGAACTCAAGACCTTGGAATCAAGTATACACAGGTGGACGACTTCAACTTGATTGGATACTCTGATTCAGACTTCGATGGAGACAAAGAAACTGGGGTATCTACTTCAGGATATGCTATGAGTTTTGGATCAGGAGCTGTCTCCTGGAGATCACGCAAACAATCAGTACCAATAGATTCCACAACAGAAGCAGAATATGTGGCAGCAGCTGAAGCAACGAAAGAAATTGTGTGGCTCCAGAAAATTCTTGAAGATTTGCAGGTAAAACAAATACAATCAACTCCACTCATGATTGATAACACCTCTGCAATAAAGTTGGCCAAGAACCCAAAGTTCCATGATCGTACTAAGCACATCAATACTAAATATCATCTGATCTGACATCATGTTGAGGCCAAAACAATCCATCTCCGTCATTGTTCCACAAACGAGCAATTGCAGACATCTTCACCAAAGCGCTTGGAAGAGAAAAGCTTGAAAGATTCAGAACGATGCTTGGACTCACCAACATCCCTTCAGATTAAGGGGGGGAATTTTGACACCTAATCCTCAACGGATGGGTGAACTGGAACGTGAACATTCATCAAGAAGATGAACTGATCCGTCCCATTTATGTATATAAATGATAGTTAGCTAATGAATTATGCAATCAGTTTTTTCTTCTGCCCATTCTGGAGTTACCCTGGCCTGATAGTACATGTGCATAAGCTACACATCCAAATACTCTGAGATGAGATACGCTGCAAGATACACCTGACCATGCTTGTTCTGGTACTCTGTTCATCACACTCTTTGTAGGAAATATGTTGATCAGATAAATAACATATGCAACTGCTTCTGCCCAATACTCATTAGACAAGTTTTTTCCTTTCAACATGCTTCTTACCATGTTTATAATGGTGCTATTGTTTCTCTCTGCTACACCATTATGTTGCGGTTTGTAGCTGGTTGTAAACTATCTTCTGATTCCATGTTGTTTTCAGTAATCATGGAATGCCTTTGAGTCATATTCTTCACCATGATTTGACCTCAATACCTTGATCTATTGATCACTTTGGTTCTTTGTTAAGGCTTTGAATTCCTTAAACTTTGCAAAAGTTTTAAACTTTTGCTTCAAGAAGTAAACCCAAGACTTTCGGCTATAGTCATCAATGAATGTGAGGAAGTAACAACTTCCACCAATCCATTGTGTCCTCATAGGTCCACACAAGTCTGTATGCACTAGACTAAGAGGTTTCTTTTCTCTGTATGCAACTCCCTTTGGAAAACTTTCACAGTGTTGCTTTCCCAAGATGCAACACTGACAAGTACTAGAAGGTTATTTGATGGGAGGTAAACCTCTAACCATATGTTTCTGTTGCAATAATCAAAAGCCAGAAAAGTGTAAGTGTCCAAACCGAAAGTGTCATAACCAATAATCATTAGAACATGCAACTGTAAAAGAACTGAACTGATCATTGTAGTTCATAATTAGAAGAAAGAGTTTGTTCCTCATCATCTGAACCTTCTCTATCAGTTTCTTACTTGGAGGCTTGTCATATATAAGACATTCTTGACCTTGAAAGATAACTTTGTATTCTTTCTGTTTCAATTGACCAACACTTATCAAATTATGTTTGAGACTAGGAACATAATATGCCTCTGAGATTGTCTTCGGCTCCCCCTGCTTGGTCAGAATGTTGACCACTCCTTTGCCATCTACTTCCACAGTCTTATCAGTACCCAAATTTACTTATGTTTTCACAGATTGATCTATATTGGCAACCAAATTCTTGTTGCCTGTCATGTGGTTACTGCAAGCATTGTCTAACAGCCACACACTAACAGAAGGTTGATGCATGATATGACAAGCTATGAACATGGAGTTAGTACTCTCTGTCATGACATTAGATCTCTGGTTCCCTTTATCAGCTATCTTCTTCCTGTAATAACGAGCATAGTGACCAAATTTACTGCAATAATAACATCTCGCCTTCAATTTGTCAACTATTTGATTATTTTTTAAGGTTATGTAGTTGCTTCCGCTTTCATGTTCATTCTCTTCTGGGTCATCTCTCTGACCACCATATCTTCCACCTCGTCCTCTGCGTCTTGATCTACTTCTGCCTCGACCTTTGTCTCTTGAAATAGAAACCTGACTTTTGAAAGCGGTCTCTAAAGTGGAATCCTTATTTCTTTTTATCCTTACCTCATGTGATAGAAGTGATCCCATTAAATCATCAACTGTCAATGATGCCAAATCCTTGGCTTCTTCTATGGTTGTTACCACAACATCAAATTTGGTAGACAAAGACCTGAGGACCTTCTCAACCACTGTTTGATATTTAATTTTTTTACAATAAATATTTAACTGATTTACGACAGTTATGACCAAATTCATGAAAGAATCAATGTCCTTTGTCTCCTTCACCTGTAGAATTTCAAAATCTCTCCTAGTATTCTGCAACTTAATAGTGTTGACTTTGGCCATACCTTTATAGTTTGTCGCCAGGGTATCCCATGCTTCCTTTTCTGAAGACGTGATCATAATCTTCTAGAAAACTGCTCGGTCCACTCCCTGCAGAATAAGATACAATGCTTGTGCATTCTAATTCTTGTTTTTCTTCCATTGTTCCCTCTCTGTATTTTTGAGAGCTCGTTCTGTTGCTTCATCCTTAGGTTCTAAAAAACCAAGCTTGACATAATCCCAAACATCATGAGCTTGCAAAGTGGTCATCATCTTAATGACCTGCACATTATAATCCTTCCTTATAAACAGTTGTAACTAGTGCTGAAAAATCATTATTCTTCAAAAATATCATTTTTAAAAAACCCTAAAAATTTTTATTTAATAAACTTTTCAAAAATACACCTCTCAATAAAACCCTAAGATTTTATTTTATATGTAAAAAAAAATTAAAACCACTTTTTCAAAGATTCGTTTCAAAAACCCTTTTGAAAAACTTTAATACATTGAAGCCCCTTATACAATCAATCCTAAAAATAACCACTTTAATATAAAGCTTACGTGTCTCCTTTGATATATTAAAAGGGATTTTAAAAAGCCACTCTCATGAACATGAATAGCACAACGTGGTAAGGCCTTCCAGAGTGACTAACTTCCGCGTTAGTCATCTAACGCTACAAACACCAAAAGAACTCAAGTGTATGCAAATCGGAGTAAGTTTAAGACTTGTAACGCCGTTTTTGCTTACACTGTTATGCATTATAACGCTTTGCGTATAATTTACAAGGTGTGTTAAGGTGTGTTATAGTATTAACACACAGAAAAATATATTTCTCCTCTTACACGGACTGTTGCTAATCTGTTCTTCCTTATTCTTGGTAACTTTTTTCTGATACCAATTCGATGGAAAGGTGGAAGAGACAAAATACAAATTCACTCAAAACATATCAAAACATATCAGATGCAGCTCTTCTATTGATCACATAAAACTTGATACTTACAATGAACACTATTTCTTCTATTGATCACATAAAATTTGATACTTACAATGAACATGAATAGTATGTGAATCATGATATATGCCATGAATATCTAGATGGAATTTATGATTCTTTGTCAAGCCACAAACCGTCATCCTTCAATCTGTTGTCACCTCTATCTCCTTCAACCAAGTCAAACCTCAACACACGTTGCTTTTGTAGGAAGCGTGAGATAAGATGTATTCATTGCATGCTCAGGTGCCTGAACCTTCTAACGCCTCATATGCAAAATAGTGCCGATCTTTGTAGCACATCAATTGAAAATGAAAAAGGATATGCTATAACCGTGCACTTTTCTTTTTGTGCTTATATATTTCGCTTTTTTTCTCTTGACTGCTTTATTTGGAAGGATATAATGTCGGCACTATGTTATCCCATATATATTCTTTAACGATTACATTTGACACACCGGCTGAAATTCATCAGCTTCTTCACTCTTATTACAACACTTCCTTGACCTTCTATTAATAGTTTTCATCAACTATATACAAACAAGGTAAAGTGTAGGCAGATTTTAATATCTTTTCTTCAGCGAACAATTTCCTCTGCAGTTGTAGTATAGGATATTGCCATTGCATCTGTCCAAGCCTAGCCCTTACTTTGCCACTAATCAGGATTATTTTTCATCGTTATTGTTAAAATGAACAGGTTATTGTGTCTACTGGTTGTAGTCGTTGCCTTAAGTGTTGTAATGAGTAGCTTACAAGTGGTTGCAGCAGGTACAGGTATTAGTGAAATGATTGAAGGATTTCCAGTTCCACATAACACGGCAAGGAGGCAAGTGGGAGTTCCTCCACTAAAATGGGATGCCACGCTTACAAAGTATGCGCGTACATATACAAGGAAAAGAAGGGGCAAATGCCTTCTCCAGCATTCTGAGATGCCATTCAGAGAGAACATATTCTGGGGAAGCAACAACCGTTGGGTTGCTACAGATGTTTTTGGTGCATGAGTGGATGAGAGGAAGTGGTGTAACTGTGCTAAAAATAGTTTTTGCTTGGGGCAAGGCTAAACCCACTACACCTAGATCGTTTGGAGAGCAACCACTAAAGTTGGATGTGCGGCCATCAACTATAAGAGAGGTGACACATTTATCACATGCAATTACTATCCCGTTGGCAAGTGTGTTGTTTCCAAATAATACTGAAACTTGGTGCCCACCATTTAGCATTCATTACCATTTTCCATTGCTCTGATTTCATTCTTTCACAATACCACCTATATTCATATTCTTCCATTACATATATATTTCATATTTTGGATGTAATTGCACATACCCTGATTGATATCTTATTGATTCACAATGTTTGGATGTAAGTTTTTCCATATAAGAGCCTCACATAATTTTCTAGTAGTTTATAAAACTCTTCATTTTTTATGGATCAAACTAAGACCATTAGTGCACCAGCTCGCATAATTTTATAGGCTCAATAAAACTCATCATTGATGGTTGATCAGACTAATGTGACCATTGGCTAACGTGCTCTATTATTAATTAATGAATTGAGAACTTATAATGACTTACGACATTAGTTATAGGTAATGCCTATAATTTACTCCAAGCTTAGCTTTCTTTCAAAAGTTTGAATTGATCTAACTTTGCACTAAATGTTTATGGTTTAAATTTGTATTCCAGGAATAATTTTCTCAATGGTTTTTTGTGACCGTATACCCAGATTTTAAATTACAATAAAATAAGATAAAAATATTTTCACACCAAATTTATTAAAAAATAATATTTATTAAAAATTTTCTAGATAAAACTTAGATGTTTTTTTCAAAAGAAAAAACTAAAACATTTTCATTAAAAGTGAAATGTTTTACATATTCATATATCTTGAACATTTTGTATTGTGGACAATATCATAGTCATTCATCAATTGATAGACTAAGGAAAAACCCTTGTTTCACGACTGAAAAAACAAAGGAAGAAAATCTCCAACATCAAATAGAAACAAAGTTATGTTGCAAAAATAGACCATCAAGGGAAGCAAAAAGTGATATGGATGAAGATACATGACTAAGGTAGAAAACACGAATCGCCACCTCAAAGGCAATATGAAGGCCAAAGAAAAACTAGTGTGAGATCATAAATACACAAAGGATCCATCACTTCGAATGGATCCATCCACTATCTATTCAAAAAACATATAACCAGGAAAAAGAGATAGGACATGCTTGGAGAGGGCATCAGCTTCGACATTCTTCTCTTTATAGACATGTTGAAATGAAACCTCTGAAAAGAGAGCCTTAAGGTCTAAAATCTGTTGCCTTCAATTGAGAAGGGTTGGAATGTGGAAGAAAAAATAGTCTTGTATCCAATAAATCATGGAAATGGAGTTCCCGACTATCAAAATACTACCAATGCTAAGCCATTGAGCCACATGTAATGCTCCCCATAATTCCAACATATTAGCCTTGCATTTGTTTCCCAGACTGCTGAACCATCTAAAGCAAAATGATAGAAGAGATTCAATATGGAGAGAGACTTCAAACCGACAATGCCCATTAGCAGAGGCCCCATCAAAGAAACAAATAGTAAAGGTGTTAGTGAGATAAAAAAAAAAAAACAGACCAAGAAGAAACCTTAGGGGACCATGGCCCCACCTCCATGAGATATGCCACAATATGGAGGGAAATAAAAAATGCATAAGTGGAGGATCCTTCAAATATGTAAGAATTTTGAGCACTCCAAATACCCCAGAAGACATAGAGTGGAACTGCTCTATAATCTCAATTTTATCATTCCCGAGAACTTATGCAAGATACCACATAAGTATGGTCCATTTCAAATTGTAATCCCAAGAGCAAAATCACATGTTTCCAAACGTCCTGGGAAAATGGGCAAAGGATGAATATATAGAAACAATCCTCTCTCACTAACTTACAAAGCGAACATCTACCAGGGCTTTTAAAATCGTTCTTCAAAAGGAAATCCCAAGTGAGAATACAGTTGTGGAGGATTAACCAAGTAAACCACAAGATATTAAGTGGGACCTCCCAGCTCCATAGAATATCAGTAATATCAACAAAGGGGAGGGATAATGAGCAGGATGTAATGTGCTCATATGCTTTCAAAGCTACAATGCAACCCTCAAATAATTTTCCACCCCACACATCTATTTGGCCGAGTGGAAAAGGAGATGTCAGACTAACAAATATTTCCTCTGTAGATTTCCCATCTGGCCATGATAAACGTTGGAATCCCAAGATCACATGCATGTGGCCAAAATGTGGAGGATTGAGGCAACAATTGTCCCCTCCCAATTCTGGCCAAATTTCTTAGCCTCGACAGGATGAGGAAGTTGATTAATGGGGTTGATAGAATATGAATTCCTGAAATAAATTTGATGGCATCTAATCCCACTTGAATTTTTTGCCCATCCCCAATGCCCCAACACATATTGCTTCATAATCATGGAATTATAGTCCTTACACTTCTTCAAATGGCAGAAATGCAAGATTTGAATGGTGTTCCTACCAATATCGTCAACTCCATATCACCCTGGGGAATGTACTTGGCCATCATGATGGATTTCCATATACCTCTTTCCCTAAAAATTTTCCATAAACTGGTCGTCAGGAGCACATAATTTAAGATTTTGATGTTCTAGATTCCCCAACCACCTTTGTTTACAATTCTAGAAATTAGGTTTAGCCCAATAAGAGAGACCTTTTTATGGGGACCAGATCTAGACCACACAAAAATTGCTACAATAGACTCAATCTTTTTCATGATAGTGTGTGGAATTTAGGAAATTTTCATCCTAAACACATGGATTCCTTGAAAAACTTCTCGTACCATGATTAAATTGCCTCCCATTGATATCCATTTATGGTCCCATCTGAGAAAAGTCCTCTCACATTTTGCAATGACCTAATCCCAATCTGATATTTTATGATTGTTTGGTTTCAAGATGCATCCTAAATATTTAAATCTCTGAGATAAAGATTGAACCCTCACCTCAAACAAGGATGTTATTCCTTTTAACTCTGACAAGTCTCCCCCATCCGAAATAAGCTCAATTTTTTTACTATTTATGCAGAGACCAAAGGCCCTATGGAAATTTTGAAAAGTCTTATGAAAGGATTTCTATTCAGTGAATTTAGCCTCTCCTACGCAAACAATATCATCAACAAATAATAAATGCAATAATTGACTATTTCTAGAAATCATGCATCCCTTAATCACACCTAATTCCATCATAGCCTGTAGTCCTCTGTTGAAAGCATACATGATTAATGTAAATAATAGAGGGGATAATGTGCATCTTTGTCTCAGCCCTCTGCCCATTTTGAATAAATTTGCGGGCTCCCCATTTATAAGAACCTCCATTGAAGCCAACGAAACACATGCCATTATCCATTGAACATGCCTATGCCTGCAACCAATATTATAGAGAATTATTGTGAGGAATTCTAGTCAACAAAGACATATGCCCAGTTCAGATCAATTTTCATAATACATGAATTTTACTTCCTCGATTTAATCGAGTGGATATATTCTTGAGAAATATCCACAACATTTTAAATTCTCTCGTTACACAAAAAACTAAATTGCTCAAATGAAATATGGGGAGAAATGATCTTTTTGACACGATTCACAATGAGTTTAGACATCATTTTGAAGACAAGTTTACATAAATAGGTTGGCCTATAATTTGAAAGAGACTTAGAATTCACAATCTTAGGAATTAGATTTAGGAAGGTCAAATTGATTGCACCTAGAATACGTCTAGTTGTTATGACTTCTTCCACCATCCTCACCAAATCCGACCCCATTAGGTCAAAAAAATGGAGAAGAGAATCGGTTGGCCAGCCATCAAGCCCAGGGCTCTTGTCCTTGGCCATATCCTTGAGAGTTTGGTGTAGCCCCTATTCTATGATCTAGGCATCCATCAATGTTGAGTCCTCCTCAATGACCCAGTTCGAGAATCTGTTACAAAATTCCATTTTTTAGCCATATAATCTACTTCCTTTTCTTGGAATTGATTTTTGAAAAAAAGGAAAGCCGCCTCTTTAATACCCTTAGGTTTAGAAATAATATTCCCTATCTTGTATTCAATAGCCCATATTGAGTTAATTTTTCTTCTTTTAGATGTAGCTCGATGGAAAAATTTGGTGTTACAATCTCCAACTTTAATCCATGTTAATCTTCTTTTTTGACGCCATTCTTCCTCTTGCATCTTTAAAATCTTGTCTTTTCTAGACACCAGTTCTAATATGGTCCAGTGTTGTTGTTCAAAGAAGAGGCGAGGGGGAATTGGGTATAGCCTAATAGAAATTTCCTGATTAATAGATATGAGTTCCTTTTTAAGCTCCAATCTATTATTTTTAACCCACTATTTGATGAATGTTTTCAAATGCCTAAGTTTATCCAATAAAATGGATATGGGATCATTTGTAATACAAAAAACTAGTTGAGACCATGATTGAAAAATGAGATCCTGAAAATCAAGCTCTTTGACCTAATTCAAATTGAACTTGAATGGAATCTTAACCTCCCCCAATTCGTCCTTCCATTCCAAGACAATGGCATCATGGTCTAATATTTCTAAATAAAAAGACCAGGATTTAACATGTTTCAACCTTTTGTACAAAAAAGAATCCTCCAAGAATCTGTCAATTCTTTTCACAATGCTCTCTATCCCCATCCTCCAATTATGCCATGTAGGCCCCAAAGGTACAGGGACAATGTCATGGAGAGCCTTTTTGTCAAGGAGACTAGAGAAAAACACAACTAAGGGGTCCAAATTGTCTTTGTGTCCCAAACACTCTCCAACATTCAGTGTAAAATTTAGATCCCCTGCCACTATCAAAGAATGTAATTTCAGTAAGCCAGATACATCAAGTAGATCCCAATAAAACTTATGGCTAGAGTATGGTATGTATAGGTTTAAAATGTGGAGTCTACAATTGCAGTCACCACTATGACTTGATAAAATTATTTCAGACTTTAATCTATAGGCCTAAAAAGTAAAATAGGAAGGGTCTCAGATGGCAGTGAGCCCCCCACCCCCCGAATTTCCACTAGAATTAGAAGCACATCCATGCCATGATGGAAAAATGATGCGGAAGATATCCAAATCTTTCTCCTTTGAACACATCGTTTCTTGAAGTAGTACGATAGATGGAGCATTTGATCTTATATGGTATTTGAGGAATATTTTGTTGGGGTAGATCCTAACCCTCACAAATTAAGGGAGATCAACTTCATTGAGAACTAAAAGACATCAAGAAATATTCTCTAAGTTTTTGGTTGTGTGAATCATCCTTCACATCCTATGAGTCATTTGTAGGTCCCAAATCAAAAGGGGAGATAAGTGTCTTCTCTATAGAAAATATGTGATTCAATTTAGATTCAATATCACCAGAAGGGTTAATTTTTTGATGAATTTTGGCTCTTTACGTCTCAATCGATTATATTCTAAAGAAAATTAGTTGCCATTGGATATTATGCCAAGATTATTAATTTTCTTTATGGAAATAGGTTCGAGATCCAATCCAGAAAAATCCTGCAGGACCTGGATGTCCACATCCACCAATAAAGGCAACATATTTATATCAATGGTATTCTTGTTGCAGATTAGGGAAAGTTGAGATAATCGACTCGATTTGTTTGTAGTCTGTACAGCTTATTTTCCCTTTCTTTTTTTAGGAGTTTAAAAAGGGGACTCCTCAGATTTCTCCTTCTATTCATTTTCATTTACACCATTCACTACATCCAAAGGGAATTCTAGAGCCTTTCTAGAATTAGGAATAGGCTACTCTTTTTGAACAAATGCCTCAGAGCCAATCCTTCAACTAGAGACAAATATGCTATGATAAGACCCCCTGTCCCTCCATCCTGGATGTCGATTGTCAGTAATAAGCTCCCTAGACACCTGTATTCTATCCCCAAAGCGCATCGGGCAACTGGCCAAAAGATGCCCTATTTTATGGAATTATGAGCACCTAAAGGGGATTCCCCACTAGTTAAATTGTTGTCTAATAGAAAAATTTGACCAAAATATCTCGATTGTTGTTGGTAACCCCCTTGTGAGGTTCACTTCCACCAGAAACCAAGCAAACTTCTTATCAAGAAACCCCATACAACCCTCATCCACATAGTAGAATTTACCTATTTTTCCTGCAATTTCCTTAATGGAAGCCTTTGTCCATAACTCCACGGGGAAACTAGGAAGCTTGGCTCGAATGATTTTTCTTTTTGGTGTTTCAACCATAGGGTCAAAACCAAGTTTCCAATGCCATAGGGTCAAGAAACCCTGGCCTTTAACCCATGGTAATCCTATAATCTTCATTACATCCTCCTCATTTAGAAAATGGAATCTAAACCACCCATTGACCATTGCACTAACCTTTGGCCGGTAATGAAGGAGGGAATTCCAACACTTTTGTGTCCATTCCTCGATATGAACACCATTAATCTTAGATATCATTTTGGGATTCAACTGCGTTAAGTAAGTCATTCATGTATGACCATTTCCATGAGAGGTAGTCGTAACTGACCGGGTGCAAGCCCCGGAAGTGATGATTGATGCTATGTGATTCATCTCACTAGTTTCAATCCCACTTCTTCACCCCTGTGAGCATCACCCGATGCAATGAGTGCTAAGTGAACTATTCAAAAATCATGAGAAATTAGTCAGTTACGACTACCTCTCATGGAAATGGTCATACATGAATGACTTACTTAACGCAGTTGAATCCCAAAATGATATCTAATATAATGCACTGCGTAAACCCCCATACTTAAATTCAAAAAGAGTCAAGGGATCTCTACTTGAATGGTTCATGAGGCACAATACTTGCTAAGGTTTTGCAAATGGGGTAGCAAGCTAAGTGAGCTTGATTGTGGGGAAAACTCCACAGTTAAGCGCGCTTGAGCCAGAGGAGTTCTGGGATGGGTGACCTCCTGGGAAGTCCTGGTTACCGGGTGCAAGCCCCGGAAGTGATGATCGATGCTATGTGATTCATCTCACTAGTTTCAATCCCACTTCTTCACCCCTGTGAGCATCACCCGATGCAATGAGTGCTAAGTGAACTATTCAAAAATCATGAGAAATTAGTCAGTTACGACTACCTCTCATGGAAATGGTCATACATGAATGACTTACTTAACGCAGTTGAATCCCAAAATGATATCTAATATAATGCACTGCGTAAACCCCCATACTTAAAAACCATTAATCTTAATGTACTCCCACCTCCCAACCAACATATGTTTTCTGAGCCTGATCATGTTGTCCCAATACACGTCGAAGTTTTCCACCCTTGTGGCTTTTCTTGGCTAAATCTACTTGGTCCAGCCTCCTTTGTCAATCCATATGGGATCTATGAACTCCCACCTCCACAAAATGTAGTATTATGTTGATACTCACTAGTAAACTGACTGTTCTCCCTCTCCTTCCCTGTGCCAGAGTGTATCCCCGATTTTCAAGAAACCAGCAATGTTTTTCTTTTTTTGGGCAACAGTTTCATTTTCAGCTGCCACAATGACTTCTATTAGCCTTGAAATGTCTATGCCCAGATCCATGATTAGGGATTGGGCCTCTATTCAGGTTGTATCATCTTCCCAGAAGGTCCATAAATGTCATATATGTACTAATGTCTGCTAACATACACAATCGATTCAAATTGGTAATTCTGATAGGAAAATATGTAGGAGAAGCTCATAGTCTTCAAAGTGATTTCCATTTTCAGAAACATTGAATATTCAACTCTTATGGCTTCCCAGATTAGAAATTTTCATCTAAAACCATCAATATGCAGAGTTGGGCCACAAATTGTATCCTAGAGCTGATAAAATGCCTTGTTTGAGAGCCCAATATGTAAGAAACTTGTAGTATGCATAATGGTTTCTGCATTCACTGACACGGATATTCAGTTCATATGGCCACCATTTTTAAAAATGTTAATCCAGAAAAATCAACATGCAGACTCGAACCACTAATCATGTCCTAGAGATGAAAAAAATCCTTAATCAAGCGCCCAATAGTAGGATCACAACTTGCATCAGTAGTTGTGGGCGAGAGAAAAAGAATGGTCAATATCGGACATAACATGGTTAGAATGTTCAGTCTTTATGGTGGGTACACCTTGAGAATACCATAGGGTATGAGGGCCCCATAGAATCTGATTGAGTGAGTGGCCTAGCTAGACTAGTGGATCATGTCGCTGAACTAGAATTGCACCTCCAAAACTTTTGTACTCAAAACTTATGATTGGACATAAAAGATTGGTAATGTACCAATGAATCTTCCACGATGTTCTTTACTCCGAATATATCCTTTGATCTCAAGGATGGTACTTCTAGATGTTACCCATCCATAAAACATTTCAAGAAATTGCCAATAGTTTATTGTCCAACAATATTTTCAATACACTTATATTATCCAAATTGACGATGCCACTCCTTCCACAACAATAGATATGTGGGATGTTTTATTTTAAATATACCTACCACCACCAACCTTCATTAATTGTTATTTTTTAATATGGAAGTTGTTACTGTATTAGTTTAGGTTCAAACATTATGGATCCAATGCAACTAGTAAATTTCCCTAAGAAGTGAATACCAGAGGAGCCAGGTGCAATAGTTCTATTACCAACAATACCATATTTGATACCACAAGAAGTTTCACTTTAACCATTTCTTTTCTAATATTCATTTGAAGTTACCAAACTTATCACTTATCGGTGCTTCACTCTCTGACTTTTCCTCTAGAATTTGTTTAATCCTTTTTGTTTCCTACATCCTTATGTATCAGGTTATACAACTTCTAATTCCTTTGGATACAATACCCACGCCCCAGATTACCATATTGAATAGATTTCCACTATAAATCAGCTTTGAATATCTAAATAAACACTCTACCCATAAATATAGATCCCATGATAGTTATTATTATCCTTCTTAAGATAAATCTAACCAACAGATAGATAAAACTTCTCTCATGTTAAATATCAACTCTATGATTCATGAATCCTAGGCTACCTTATGTCAAGAATCATTTGGCATAATATTATTACAGAAACAACCATTATAGTTATCAAGATAAGACATTCCAACAAATTGTCAATATCAATTAAGTTTGACCAGAAGAACATACCTCCTTCGGCACGAAATGAGGGAAAGAAAGCTCAAAGAAATAGCTTTGAATTTCTAGCCAGGGAAAACCCGGAGGAACAAGGTCGGGAAGAAGAGGACAATTGTGATAAAGAAAAGATAGAGAGGAAGAGACCAGACAATCGATCAGGGACTATGAGCAATAAGGAGATATACCATATCTATCAAAATATCTTGAGGGAGATGCAGAAATGAGCCCAGGTGAAGTAGAAGTAGAGGATCTAGAATCGCAACAAATAATTGAGAGGAAGGAATCAACCTACATGATTTGATTGAATAGGTGAAGAAACAAGGAATAAAATAAATCAATGTGGATCAAATGGAAAAGATATAATATTTGTACTTGATGAGAGAAGAGACAAGATTATGAGGGCAGAAAAGAGCACATCGTGATCCGAATTGGATCCATGAAGATTATCAAAGTGCCATGACTGTATTAAGACAGGACAGACTTTGAATTTATGAACACAAAGCGATCAGGAAGACCTCTGGACAGTGGCAGATTGTAGCCAGCAAGGAACAATGAGGACCTCAATCAAAGCGTGCTGACCAAGGCCCATGGAGTGGGCGCAGGAGGCAAAATTGGCACTTGGGAAGCCCAGATCGGGAAACGGAGGCCATTTCTGATGCGGGATTAGTGCTAACCACGCATCGCTAGGCAAAACCCCTTGAGAAGGAAATTCCCCAAGCACTCAGTCGCATGGGAAGTCAGGAAACCGTGGGGAAAGTGCTAAGGCGAAAGGCGGGTCCCGTGCTCCAAAACTGGTAGTATATCGGGGGCATCCTTGGGCAGTGAGTGGATTTGGCAGAAAACGAGTGATTCCATTCATCGCACGATGCATGTCCGGTGGATGAGAGAGAAAACTGCCACTCATCACACACTAACCTTCAAGCAAGTCAACCGCGTGAAATGAGCGAATATCGTAGGATCTGGGGCTCCAGATCTGACAACAGAGATTGAGCCCGATGGAGGAACCGAACTTGACAGGGGAATTAAGCCACCGCATAGAGAAGTCTGACATCCGATTTGACCGTTGAGTTGGTGGATGAGTCATTCCACAATGTAGCTAAATTACCGAACCGTCGAGGAAGAGCTAGCATAGTTCATGAGAGAACAAGTGGCCACTTCCCTGTGGATGATGGCAATGACGTAGAGGTAGGGAACTTCAAATGAACAGTAGCAGGCGAACCGAAGGGGTAGAAGAGGAATCGAACAATCATAAGATAGATCAACTTTAAGCCATGAACAGACAGAGAAGAGAACATGACGAAAAAGAGAGAAGAAGAGAATGAAGATAGACAGAGCGAGAGAAGAGAAGAGACAATGAAGAAAAAAGCAGAAAACAAAGAGCCGAGTTGACCTAAGGCAGCATCGAGCAGACAGAAAGCTTGAGAGGTTCAACAAATCCCTGAGAGGATCTATCGAGAATTGAGCACCACATTGGGCTTCTCCCATTAAATTCCAGAGAGGTCAAGTTCTAGTAAGGAAAAGAGTCTGTGTACTCTAGTGGCTTGGGGGATCCAAGAACCACCCTACCAAACATTATCTATTTCAGGAGACTCAAATCGAGCTCCTCATTGTAAATATCTGCTTTAAAGACACAATAAAATAAGGCCACCACTAAAAGCTAGATTGGAGGCGTAGCCCTGGGGGATAGGGTGAACTCCTTATTAAATGTGTTGTGTTCTTGCATTTGCTTACTGTGTTTCTCTTGCTATTTTCCATTCTTCTAGTGTCTGTGTATTTTGCAATCTGATCGATCCGTTGCCTAAAATAACATAGACACACACCAGCACATGAGTCTGTAATACCTTCATTTATTAATTAATTAACTGAAGTCACTCACAAGTGATTATCAGATCAAGTGGTATAAGAGCTTTAGGCTATTAAGGTTAGAAAAGCTTTCATTGGTTTAGCCGTTGAATGCTAACAAGATCAAAGATCAAATTAGGAGAAGGAGAGTTGGTCGAAACTAATCCTGAAATTGGGAGATTCTATCCTCAAAAAACAATGTCAGAGGAAGGTTCTATGGGGCTAGACCCTCAATTCATAGATAGTTTCCTAGCCATAAAGTCCATGGTAGAAGAAATGTATAGGGACTTTAGAAAAAATAAGGATGAAGATTCATCAGGCTCTAACCAAGACAAAGGAGAAGATGAGGCACATTCCCATGACCACTCAAAAGGCAAAGGGAAAGAGGAAATCTTTCTCACACCTCCTGATAGCCTTAAAAAGAAAGAATATTTAATTAAACTAGATGTTAAATTTGATTTACCTATATATGATGGAGAGTTGAATGCAGAAAAGCTGGACAATTGGATTAGACAAATTGATGTTTATTTCAAAGTGTAGAATATCGACTCAAACAAGAGCAAGATTCAGCTGGCAAGCCTATGCCTTGGAGGCACCACCTTGGTTTAGTGGGAAGGTAGAACCCAAGCTGACATGAAAAGACATTGTAAGACCATCTCTGTCTAGACTGAATTTTTTTCTGCAATCAAAAAGAAGTTCTATCCATTGGCCTACATGCAGCAAGCCATGATGAGTTGGCAAACTCTTCGATAGTTGAAAGGGCAAAGTGTGCAAGGGTACACTCAAGAGTTTAGAAAGAGAACATTGATTCTAGGAATCTCATTAGACTCACCTGAGACTCTGTTGAAGTACATTGGTGGTCTACACAGCTACATGAGGCACATGATCCTCATGTTCAATCCCACTAGTATAGATGAGGTATCTGTACAAGCTACTCATCTAGAAGCTAGAGGAAAGAATGGAAGTCTAGAAGTTGGGGGATCATCCCAACCCACTGCAAGCAAGAATAAGGAGAAAAGAAAGCAGAAGTGGAAAGAAAGGAAGGCTAACACTGCACAGAAAATAAAGGCTTTTTGCACTCACTGTAAAAAGGATGGGCATGATGATGAGCATTGTTGGATTCTACATCTAGAGCTGAGACCTAAGAAGCTCGAGGGCAAGAAGAAGAAGACTACTGCAGCTATTCAAAAATATTTGGGATCAAACTCGGGAGATGAAACAACCATTGCAGCCACATGTATAAGAGGTTGTCCACTTTAGAGAATGTTGAAATCAAGAAGCAGGCGCAGGAGTTGCTCGAGAAAGGGTTCATCAGACCTAGCACATCACCATGTGGGTCACCAATCGTTTTCGTGAGAAAGAAAGATGGCTCGTGGAGAATTTGCATTGATTACCAAGCACTAAATAAGATAACCATAAAAAATTGTTATCCCCTTCCTCACATAGATGATCTTTTAGATCAATTGAAAGAAGTTGTTTACTTCTCCAAGCTAGACTTACACAGTGGATACCATCAGGTCAGAGTTGCAGAACAAGATGCATGGAAGACTGCTTTCAAAACAAAGCAGGGATTGTATGAGTGGCTGGTTATGCCTTTTGGATTAACTAATTCTCCTGCTACTTTCATGAGATTAATGAATGATGTACTTAGACCTTTTCTTGATGACTTTGTTATTGTGTATCTGGATGACATTCTGATTTTTAGCAAAACATGGGAAGAACACTTAAAGCATGTTAAGCAGACACTAGATGTTTTGAAAAGAGAAAAACTTCACGTTAAGCTCTCCAAATGTGAATTTGGAAAAACATCTCTAAATTGTTTGGGTCATATAATAGGGGGTGGTGAATTGAAGATAGATCCCTCTAAGGTGGCAGTCATTGTAAACTGGCCTAAACCCAAATTTGCTACAGAAGTTAGAAGCTTCTTAGGAGCAACACAATATTGGAGGAAGTTCATTTCTAACTTTTCCTTAATTACAGCGCCCTTACATATTTAACAGGATTGAACAAGGTGTTTCAAGGGGGAGGCAAACAGCAGAAAGCCTTCGACACCTTGAAAGAGAAGATTAGTACAACACCTGTACTAGCACTGCCTGATATTCAAAGACCATTTGAGATCCAAACAAATTCCAATGACTATGCTATGGGAGTAGTGTTGACACAACATGGTAAACCCATATGTTATCATTTTGGGACTTTTAATCCTGCAGTAGTTAACTATCCTACATATGATAAAGAATTATATGCATTAGTTCAGAGTGTGAAAAAGTGGAAACGTTACTTAATGGGCAAAGAGACAGTAATACATACTGATCATCAACCACTTCAATATCTAAACTCTCAAACTAAGTTGCAGCAATCAAGGCACTATAGATGGATGGGTTTTCTACAACAGTTTCATTTAGTCATCAGATATAAAAAGGGCATACATAATAAAGTTGTAGGAATGTTATTTAGAGCCATTATAAATGCATCTACTATACTTAAGCATAATTCTGTGCTACATGAAAGCTACATTGAACAATATGCTCAAGATATAAACTTTAAGGATGTATATGCAACTTTAAGTCAAGGCAAAAGAATAGAAGAATTGGATTATCATGTAAAGGACCGACTCTTGTACCATTGTGGGAAGTTATGCATTCCACAAACTGAGACAGTAAAGATAATTAGAGAAGCACGCACTTCTTTGATATTAGGTCACTTTGGGGTAAGTAAAACAGTTCCACAGCTGCAAATATTTTTGTTATTGGCCAAAAATGAAAAAGACAGTTTCTAGATATGTAAGAGGGTGTACTATGTGTGCTAAAAGCAAGCTTAGCAACAGAAAACTATGCTTGTACACTCCATTACCAGTTCCTTCTCACCCTTGGGAAAGTGTTTCCATGGATTTTGTTAGAGGACTGCCTAAATCTAGGAAAGGTCATGATTATCTATATGTTTTGTGGATAGGTTAAGAAAAATGTGTATTTTGATACATTGTAATAAATAGATTACAACTAAACAAACTGCAAAATTATTTTTTTAACATGTATGGGTTCATTTTGGATTACCCACTTCCATTGTATCTGATCGAGACACTCGATTTTTGGGGAATTTTTGGCCAAGTCTATGGGAATTGATGGACACCAAAATGAAGAAAATCACAGATTTTCATCCACAAAATAATGGCCAGATAGAAATAGTCAGTGGGACAGTGATCTAGTTGCTCCGAAGATATTGCAACAAACATCCTAAGCTTTGGGATGAACATTTGTGTTATGTGCAGCATGCTTACAACAGAGCAAAACATTCCTCTACACAGAGATCTGCTTTTGAGACCTGTTTTGGTTTCACACCAAGGTCTCCTTTGGATTTTGTCTTTGGTAAAGATACCACAGTTGATGGACACAGTGACGTGGATAGGGCAACTAGGTTCATTGAACAGATCCAAGAGATCCACCAGGCAGTATAGGAATAGCTAGAAAAGAGCCAAGACAAATACAAGGCAAGGCATGCCAAGCATCGAATGGAGCATATTTTCCAAGTTGGTGACCAAGTCTGGCTGTACATCAGCAAGGACAGGATGAAAGGTGAAGGTAAAAGGCTAAAGCCTATCAGTTATGGACCAAGATACTTGAGAATATTGGTGAAAATGCTTTTCGCCTTGATCTACCAGCTTACATGCACATCTACTCAATCGTAAATGTAGATTGCTTGAGATTGTTTGAACCTTCTCTAATTGAGGATCCCAAAGAGCAGAGTCAATTTCCTTATGTTGATGACATGCTACTTGAATATCATAATGAATTGCAGGAAGACACAATTCTGGACAAGAAGGTGAGGACGATGCGCAGAGGAGATGTTGAGTACCTTAGAGTATGGCTCAAGGGTTCAAAGACGAGCAGTGCAAAGTGGATAGATATTGGACAAGTGAGACAATTGTATCCTCACTTAGTCGATGCTTGAAAACCAACTTTTGGTGGTCCAAAAGCTTTTTTAGTGGGAAGTCCATGATCTGAATTGGATCCATGAAGATTATCAAAGTGCCATGATTGTATTAAGACAGGACAGACTTTGAATTTATGAACACAGAGCGATCAGGGAGACCTCTGGATAGTGGCAGATTGCAGCCAGCAAGGAACAATGAGGACCTCGATCAAAGCACGCTGACCAAGGCCCATGGAGTTCGCGTAAGAGGCAAAACTGGCACTTGGGAAGCCCGGATTGGGAAATGGAGGCCATTTCTAATGTGCGATTAGCACTAATCGCGCATCAGTAGGTAAAACCGCTCGAGAAGGAAAGGCCCCGAGCGCTCGGTCGCATGGGAAGCTAGGAAACTGTGGGGAAAGCACTAAGGTTAAAGGCAGGTCCCGCGCTCCAAAACCGGCTGTATATCGGGGGCATACTTGGGCGATAAGCGAATTTGGCAGAAAACGAGCGATTCCATTCATCGCACGACACGTGTCCAATAGATGAGAGAGAAAACTGCCACTCATCGCACGCTAATGATCGAGCAGGTCAACTGTGTGAAATGAGCAAATATCGTAGGATCTGGGGGCTCCAGATCTAATGGTGGAGATTGCACCCGATGGAGGAACCGAACTTGACAGGGGAATTAAGCCGTGGCATAGAGAAATCTGAAATCCGATTTGACCGTTGAGTTGCTGGATGAGTCATTCCATAGTGTAACTAAATTACCGAACCGTCAAAGAAGAGCTAGCGCAGTTCATGAGAGGACAAGTGGCCACTTCCCTGTGGACGATGGCGATGACGCAAAGGCAGGGAAGTCCAAACAAATAGTAGCAGGTGAACCAAAGAGGTGGAAGAGGAATCGAATAGTCATGAGATATACCGGCTTTAAGCCATGAATAGACAAAGAACAGGACATGATGAAGAAGAGAGAAGAAGAGAACGAGGACAGAGAGAGCGAGAGCAAAGAAGAGACAGTGAAGAAAAAAGCATAAAATAGAGAGCCGAGTTGACCTAAGGCAGAATCGAGTAGACAAAAAGCTTGAGAGGTTCAAGCAATCCCTAAGAGGATCTGTCGGGAATTGAGCACCACATTGGGCTTCTCCCATTAAAGACCAGAGAGGTCAAGTTCTGGTAAGGAAAAGAGTCTGTGTACTCTAGTGGCTTGGGGGATCCAAGAACAACCCTACCAAACATTATTTATTTCAGGAGACTCAAATTGAGTTGTTCATTGTAAATCTCTACTTTAAAGACACAATAAAAGAAGGCCACCACTGAAAGCTTCACCAGAGACGTATCCCTGGAGGATAGGGTGAACTCGTTATTAAATCTGTTGTGTTCTTGCATTTGCTTACTGTGTTTCTCTTGTTGTTTTCCATTCTTCCAGTGTCTGTGTATTTTACAATCTAATCGATTCGTTGCCTAAAATAACATAGACACACACTAGCACATGAGTCTGTAATACCTTCATTTATTAATTAATTAACTGAGGTCACTCAGATCACATCCAGAAAAAGCAAGGGGATCTTCGTAGGGGTCTCAGATAGGCGTGAAAGCAATGGAAGCTCATATGGTGTCGACGCCTCATCATTGCTAATAAAAAATAGGGATAAATCCGAAAAATGTCACCCTCAAGGAGCTAGGAGCTATGTTAATAAATTTAGGTAAGATGAGAGCTCTAAGCTTAACCTCCTTAAACCATATCTCAATCATGAAATTTTTATCATGAAATATCAGAGGCATTAGTAGCCTTAGGAAACAAAGACTATTAAAGAAAAATATTCAAATGGAACAACCTGATATCTTTTTTCTACAAGAGTCAAAATGCTTAGTAGGAAAAATAAATGAGTTAATTAGGAAACTAGGATGAAGGTATGGCTAAGTGGAAGTGGAAGCACAGCGCTTTGCTAGGGGATTGGCCATCTGCTGGAACCACCAATCCTTGATCCTTCTAGATTTTGAAGCCAACAGATCCTACCTATTTGTAAAAATCACTGATGTGTATGGCCCTCAAACACTCGAGAAGAAGATCAAGATTGTTGGAAGGTCTAAGGAGGATAAATTGAAGGAAAGGGAACCTCCCCTAGGTGGTAGGGGCATATTTCAATATGATAACTTCTCTATTAGAGATAAAAGGTGGACAGAGAAGAGTAGACAAAGATTCTAAAGAGTTTAAGGAATTCATTGAGGAGACCAAACTTATTGATATCGAAACTGTGAATGGATTATTCACTCAAAGTAATCAGTGGGGAGGGTAACATCAAGTGGTGTCCAGGCTTGATAGGTTTTTAGTATCGGAAGATTTACTGATGAGAGGGGTAGATCCTTCCCTATGGGGATCTAACCTGGCCAGTGCTATTAATGATGCAATTGGTAGGAACTCCCAAAAAGGCCCTTTAAATTCGAATCATTCTAGTCAGAGCACCCTAACTTCATGGAAAATATCAAAACATGGTGGCAGGAAAGGATCCTAAATAGAGACTCGAAGATGTGCAACCTATGAGAAAACGTTAAAACACATTAAGGTGAAACTAAAGAAGTGGAACAAGATGGAATTTGGAAACATATTTCATGCAAGAAAGGAACTAGAACAGAAAATAGAAGCACTGCAACAATGGTTGATCTTTGATGGGTACTCTGAGGGGATCAAGGAAGGGGAAATTAAATTACTAAATAAGTGGGAAGAGAGATGTAAAAATGACAAAATCCTATGGAGGTAGAAATATTGACTATTATGGCTCAGGGAGGGGGAGAAAAACACAAAATTATTTCACCAATCAACAATCAAGCACAAAAATTCCAACATAATCCTTAGAATAGAAGATTAGAGAGGGAAAACCTTTGAGGCTCACCAAGACATTGAGGACTTCTTGGTCCAAACCTTTTAAAAATATAGTTGAATATCCCTAGGTGGACAAAGGGGAGGACATACAAAGGATTGTGAGGCAAATCCCGAAGGCGTTCACTGAGGAACACATCAAAAACCTAAACAAGTTGGTCTACATGGAGGAAGTGGATTTGGAATTCAATGAAATGGCGAATGAGAAATCCCCTTGACCAATTGATTTTACAATAGAATTCTTCAAATATTGTTGGGAAACTATGAAAGATGATATATACGAGGTGGTGCTTGACTCCAAAGAATCAACAATAGTTCTTAAAGCTCTGACTTCAATGTTTATAGCCCTTATCCCCAAGGAATAACTAGCCTCATATGGTAAAGGAGGCCCAAAATTTCAAAACCATTATGGATACCTTCATGAAGGTGTCAGGTATGGATTTAAACCTGATAAAGTCTATGATCTTTGTTTTCAATACTCGCATTTCTATCTAGAGAAACCTTTCAGCTATCTTAGGATTCTAGAGGAAATCCCTCCATTCTAGGTATTTAGGAGTGCCCATAACGACACAAGCCTGGAAGAAGTCAAATTGGAAAAGGTTTTATCTAAATTGGAAGACAAGGTTAAAATATGGATGTGGTAGTGTTGAATTTGTCAAGGAAATTGGTGTTAGCAAAGGCGGTGCTTTAGGCTATCTCGAGATACATGATATCTTTCTTCCTACACCAAAAGGAGTGATCCAAAAGATAAAGGAGGTAAAAGGAAACTTCCTATTGTGAGAGGCAGAGGAAAAAATGAAATGGGCACTAGTGGCCTTAGGCTACAATACCCTGAGATAATTAATAGAGCAAATGGAGCCAAGTTTTGGTGGAAATGGTTAATAAGAGGAGATATTCTATGGGAGAAATTATGGAAAGTGAAATAAACCCATGATTGTCAACTAAAATACTTGGTAAGGCTCATGGGTTCAATCTAGGGGTTAGCCATATGGAACTTGGCATAGACCAATAGAGAAATTATACAAAAAACACAACTTTTGGGAAGAAAGAAATGGAAAGGATGCCCTATTCTAGGAGGATGTCTGGAAACAACAATTGAATTTAAATAAACTAGAATGGTGGAGTCTTCAGGAATCCACAGAGAAACAGGGGTATAAGGAATTCCACCAATTTTGGGCTCTAGAACTAGCAAGCAACAAGTGGAGAACATGGAACCTAAACATCCTCCACTAGGAAAATATTAAAGATTCAAACATTCAAGATATTATAGAGGAACTGAACAAAATAAAAATCCTAGCAAATGAAGATCGAGATCACCTCCAAGGGGGGGAATGGGAAGGAGGATATTTCAACCTCAAGGAAGCCAAGGTTTACCTTCGAGCAGAAAATCACGAAGTCCATGACCCAACATGGAGCAAGATATGGCAAACCTCTCACTTGCCGAAAATCAAAATGTTCCTATGGCTAATTTTTCACAGAAAGGTACTAACTTGGGAGAATGTTATGAAGAGAGGAATGATAGGCCCATGATGGTGCTTCCTATGTAAGAGGGAAGAAGAAAATATTAACCACATAGTGAATACATATAGATACACGAAATCTCTATGGGAATGGTTAGCTATTATCTACAGACAAACTGATTCTAGGATTTATCCTATGGTCAGTCTCGAAGGAACGCAACCGTATAATTTTTTGAGATAAAAGTATCCCTCTTGCAAGCTTGATGGAATAAACCCACCGTCAACTTAAGGAAACCATAAGTAGAAAAATATTCCAAACCCCATTGGAAAAACAATACCCTCAGGAAGTAAGAATTCTAAATTTTTTTGACCTTCATTGCTTGAGGGATAGGATCCTCAGACCCAAATTCATATATGGACAGGTGCTACAGTGTGGCAGGCTCCTCCGGAGGGTTTCTGGAAATTTAATTTTGATGGAGTGTCCAAGGAAAACCTAGGTAAGGTTGGCATTGTATAAATCATCAAGGACTAGACAGGTAAAATAAAAAGGTTATTTTTAATCAATATGGGACAAGCAACAAATCATGCAGTGGAGTTCTAGGCCTTGGAGCAGGGATTGGAAAATTTGTGGCAGGAAAGAGAGGTGAATGTAATAATAAAGGGCGACTCAACATTATCCATCCATGTGACATGTAGGCTGCAATGTGGCACCCTGATGAATACAGTCACTAAGAATAGGTGACTTTCCCATATAAACCAAAGGATTAAAGATCACTTGGAGGAGCTAAAAAGGTAGAGTTTACCTTAGTCAGATACTCGACCAATGTGTTAGTAGACAAAGTGGCAATGAAGGGGTCAAGAGTACTGAGTGATCACTGAAATGACTTGGGAGGAAATGGTGGAAGGATAGTTAAAGGACGATTGTTTAGCACTAGCAGTGATAGATCTATCCATGTAAGATGGGAAACATGATGGACACGGGGTGTGCCAGTAGGGAGGTAGTAACCTACTTGGTGAAAGAAATGTTTAATAATCAATATGAGCAGACAAGTAGCGAGAATTAGGGAATATTGAGGAGGTATGTGTCATCAAGATCATTAGGGGAATTTTGAGGTTTAAAATGGGCCTCCTAAGGAAATTATAAAATAATAGTGGAAATAATAAAAGAAGATTATATTACATCATTAAATTTTGGAGAGAAAAAATAAAAAACTACTTTTTCAATGTGTATTTCCAACTTATCTCCTTATGGGTTTACTCAAATTTTGAGAGGGAACACTCATTGGATGCATGATTTTATTCTTCATCCAAGGATTACCCATATTGCATACTTTCGATGGACCTTCATACAAAAAAAAATGATAAATACATTAAAAATGTGATTGTAATCATGTTTTTTCATGTATTTCTCATTTTTTATGTAGCAGGGTCCATCAAAAGTATGAAACATGGATATTCTTAGGATGAGGAATCAAATTTTGCATCCAACGAGTACTCCTGCTTGAAATTTGAGTAAACTCTTAGGTAGATAAGTTGAAAATACAAGTTTAAAAAGTAGTTTCATTATTTTATTATCTTTTAATATTTTTACTTTTTTACCCCAAAAATGGTAAATCATCCCCCATGGTTGACATCATCATCTTGAATCCTATTGGTTCTTGTAAAGTTTATTTTGGTTGTACATTTTTCTTAGGAGGCCCGTTTTAGACCTCAAAAGCTCTCTAATAATGAAGGACATGATGGTAGATGATGGGAAAGAGTGGAACTTAGGATCACATAATCGTCTATCGGGAGGTGGCATTTATGGAAAAGGACAGTTGAAGAAGTGGAGAAGGACAAAACGTAGTGTGAAGTAGTACTAGAATAGAACTATGGATAGAATTGACTTGTGTAGACCATATGTAGAGGCAAATGAGAATGAAGATGGTCACATTCTCACACAAATGTACTGCAACCGCATTGGTAAACAAACTTTTTTGGAATAGATAGGGAAGGTACCTAAAGGATGGGGCAGATTGTGTTTCTCTACATTTTTCATTTATATGCTAGGGAGGGGAGCCACATAAGATGCATAATGTTAATTTGAATGAATGTAAGGGAGCATAAGTGAGAGAAAACATGTTTATCAAAGAATCGCTCCAGCTAGAACAATTATGGTGAGAAATGTGGGGGGTGGGATGAGGGGGAGACCGAGAGTAGAAGCTCAAAGCTCTACAACTGGAAAAAGAACAAAAATGGAGCCCACGTTGAATGAGGAAACACTCAACTATCATGCAACCATCCCAGAGCGAGGCAAAGAATTTATTGAAGTCTGGGAAAATGAAGTGAGGTGCCTGAGAAGCAATATCCCAGATGATAAAATCAAAGAGGAGGTTGAATGGATAATAGACAGAGGGAAATCCCAAATGAGAAAGACAATCTATCAGAGAAATTTAGAGATGGATTGGCACATTAATACTTTAGAGGGAAAATTGCAGGTGGAAGTGGTGAAAGACGGGATCCGACGTTAAATGGAACACCAACTGCATCTGAAGGCAATCGATCAATGGTTGTGGGGGGTCAAGGAGACACTCCAAAAGGTGGTGAACATAGAATGCCTACATGATTATTGAATTGGAGATATGAAGAAAATATTTTCAATCTACCTGAAATATATCCATAACCGAGATATTACACTAGGATAGGGACATGGAGATTTAGCCAAATTAACGAAATACAAGGTCAGAAAGGTATCTAGAGTGAACAGTAAGCAATGGGTAATGTCGAGATCGAGGGCAACTACTTCAACAACTCCAATAGAGAAAACTACACCTACATCTGGATCAGGTGTAGCGGAGGTTCCATCATTGTCCCTAGATAAATGGTCATGTTTCTGTGTCTAATTTTGTTATATTTTTTCGATTGGATGTGTAGGCCAAATCATAGTAATAGGATAATAAGCGGGTTTGTAGGTCTAGAACATAAAGTTAGATATTCACAAAGACCTCTAGAAAGTTGTAAATGGTTAAATAACAATAAAAAAGTTAATTTTCCTTATATGCCTAGGAAACACCATAGACATAAAAACTTTTGGGAAAGTTTGGTTAAGTTCTGGAATATTTTACTGTAGCTGGTCTGGTTTTCACTCTAGTAGACCAACAAACTATCATGTAAATTTTTGTTCTATTGTAATATCAGGATTTTACTCTGACTTTTTACAAATTAAATAATTATTATTATATAAACTATATATTAAAAATATTGTTAATTTTTTCAAAAGAATGTATATATGGGTTACATTATTATTATATTTTTAAAAGGAAGATATTAAAGTATATGTATATTATTTAATTTTAAAATGTAATTATATTGAGTAGTGGATTTGTAGTTTATCATGGAAGAGATGTTGTAGTGTTTATAAACCATGTTAGATCCAACTCAGTTTCAAATCTACCAAACACCAAGAGAGATCAAATATATCACTGTAAAAAAAGGTTTGCATTTCAAGAGATTTGATCCCTCTTGACACTCACTAGATATCTAGTTAAGATAGATATAGGCTAATTAAATTATTAATTATAATTATAAATATAAATATAATTACTAATTTTATGTTTTTATTTTCTAATGGAATTTATATTTTATTTTATTTTTGGCCAAATTAAAAAATTAAACATTACAATATTTCTACCATACTAAACTTGGAAATCCCTGTAAACACAATTATTTGTTTAATAATAAGCACAAAGCCTATTTTTAATCTATCTAATATTATCATAAATCACATGATCATGCATTCAAAATGCATGCTAGTGCTAGTCACCATTCTCTTGTTTTCTAATATGAAGAGTAATAGAAAAATAGATTTTAAATTTTTTATTACCACTAAAAATACTCTATACCTTACACCTCAAATAAATATTTTAGCAGACCGAAGTTTTAAATTTAATTTAAAGATCCATAATTCCACTTGGTCATAGACTCCAAGATTTAGTATCACTCTAATAATATGTTGAAATTAATAAGGAAAAAAAATGATAATAAAAAATAAATACAAAAAATGTAATTAATTGTTTTTCTATAAAACCTTTAATTTGAATACAAAAAATTAGTTAATTGTTTTTCTATAAAACTTTTAATGTGATGTTTTTTCTTCCATAGATATATTTTAAAATTTTGATGAAAATAATTATTTTTTTAAATATAAGAAATGAATGATTTGATTAAAAATATATATTTACATTTTAAAATAATAATATTATATTCAAAATCTAGAGTCCAAAAATTATCTATAGTCTTCTATTTATTTATTTTTATGTGATTTGATTTATTCAAGAAGTTAAATAGGACAAGACATGACATAAAACATTTCTACTATACTAGGATAGAAAGCGCCTCTTGGCGCAATAAGTGTAAGTATTTAAATGTAAATTCAATATAGGAAATATGCTAGAAGAGATATCATAGTTTTTGAAAAATAAATTATTAAATAAAAAGAATAATATATATATATATATATATATATATATATATATATATATATATATATAGATATAATTTATGTGAATTGAATTAAATAATAATAATAATAAATATATTCAATTCATTTGGTTATTTTTGATTTATTTCTTGTTAATAAAACTAAAAACAATTTTTTCAGGAAAAAATATAATATTCATATCAAATTAACATATAACTCATTCTTTTATGTAAGATATCATTATAACCACATATTTCAAATCAAATCACTATCAAATAAATCTCAAAACCCTTTTCTTTCAAATAAATAGTTAATTCTTGAAACTATAATTTATATTTGAGTGAAATCATTGTAACACCGTTCTCCCACATCTACCGAAGCAACTACCCAGCCAAGCTAAACATGTGATGAGAGGCCACTATGATAAGATTCAACCTCCTTGGTGACTTTAAGGAAATGGAATCCATGGAAAATCACACACAATCATCCAACATCATCCACATAACCTTCAGAAGATAATTCAACCACTTTGACTGCTTATCCTTGGGTCCTACTGCTGTTTGAGAAAACTTAGGGCAGGGTAACGTTCACTAGACACTGCCCAGGCGAGTTAGTTTCAGGACTAACACTCCCTAGACACTGCCCAGGTGCTTTATAATGCTTCCCAGACATTGCCCAGGCGAGTTAGTCTCAGCACTAATGCTAGCATTCTGGGTTTTGAGCCATCTTTTTTGACCCAGATCCTGGGAAATTGCCCAAAATGGAATGATCATTTAGAATTGGTAAGGATACAAGGTAACAAGGATACAAAAGAGAATATGAAAAAAATCATAACTAGACCCCTACTAGCCATGACAGGAATTTCTTCAAACATATCATCAACATGTAACCTATAGGTGTAAACAATAGAATTAAGGGTAGGGATCTCACACTTATCTAGGAATCACCATGAACCATTGTTTCCTCATGTATTTTGTTGCCTTATCACTTATTTGGTCATAAATACAATATCCATTCAAACACAAGTAAAAACATGCTGACAGCCATACATAGTTGTTGTCATGAAATGTGCATATAACCAGCATAATAGGAATAGAGATACAATAAACATATTAGCCATAAAAATTCATATGTATATCAATACATTTGCACACGAAAATCAAGGGAATGAATTTTTCATTAATAAATGCAATGAACCAACCGGTGATGGGACTACCACGTTCCACCCCACCATAGATTGGCTAAGCCAAGTCTCTCTTCAGTCAATCACCCCTGTGCCATATTCCAAGCATGAATGTGGGACTCATAGAACACATCAAAAATACTAATGAATGTGGATGCCACTGGAGTTCTTCACCTACACCGTGAGGAATTTGAGTGCCTCCTAGTCTCTCAGGATTTACCGTCCATCCGCAGTGTAATCCTGGGATCACTAGGCCCTACATTGAGACATACTCCCCAAGATTTACCATGTATTCCATCCTAGAATCACTAGGCCCAACAAAGAGAAAATCCACCTCTTGGATTTACCGTATATCCCGTCATTCACCAGCAAGGATTCTTATGCCCATCGAGGCACACAATCTGACTTTACCAGAACCCATAGTCCGGTTCAAGGGTTACTAGGCTAGTGGCTTCATGCATCCTTATTCTGGTTCAGGGACCAGTACCACCATGTGTTGGTCAATTCGGAGATCCACCCCACTCAACTTCGAATCCAATCCAGCCATGCCCCACAAAATGCATGAGATAACCCATCTCATCAAAGCTATCAAGAAATGGCAAGGCTAGGCTGAAAATACTATCACACCTGTAAAAATCCATGCCATGATAGAAAAGAAACACATGCGATCCCATGCAGGACAAATCTAGCAAGGAAAATACACATGCAAGTTGATACCTGCAATGAAGCCTATTGTCGCTGCTTGATCCTCACTCTCCCTGCTTGATCTTTTCTTCCTCTTGCCTTCTTTTCCTTTCTTGCTCCAATGCCCAAATTTCTCCAAGAAAATCTAAGTGTCCAAGAGTATGAGAGAGGGAGAGAATAATGAGAGAGCTCCAAAGCTAAACTAACCAAGCCTTGAACACTAATCCTCATAAGCCTTTTTAATAATGAGGCCTCTATTTTCTTCATTTTCCATTATTTTCCTTCAATTTCCTCCTCACATGCAACATGTGACTTTTCACCTTCCCTTTTTCCTAATTTCCATTATTTTTCATAAATAAAATGCCAATTAATGCCTCATGCCTTTCCAAATCCTTAGCTATTGCCTTTGCCACTTTCCTTAGCCATAAACAACCAAATGAACACACACTAAGATGTCCTACCCACCATTCAACTTGGAATACATATCCCATCATCGATGGTATTTATATATTTTTACACGGAATTTTCATGAGGGCTCTTACAATCATCTTGTGTAATTTAATTAAGAAAAAATATAAACATTAACCAATACTATAAGTTCTTATCATTTTATTAAATAATTATGATTGAAAATTTATATCCTAAACATTTTGAAGCATCAACCATCATGTGGTTACATACATATATTTTAAAATATATCTCAAATGAAACTTTACCTAGAGATTCATGTCTTTTTGTAAAATGCACAAAGGATTCTCGAATTTGAGTTGATCAGAAGCAATCATGATAATCAAAGCGGATGTAACAACCTAACCAAAAGTTCTAGACTCCACGCAAATTTCACTTATTCATTAATCTAATCTTCATATCCTAAATGAAATTCCCTATTTATCAAAAAAAAAATCTCTTGAATAGAGCCGAGACTCTTTTCACCAAGTCCTTGTTTTATTATCTAATCTAATCATTATTTCGAGCCAAGTTTAAAAACCAAAAGAATAGGATGTTTTATTTAAAATAAATTTTCAAAATTAAGATTTCATTTTATAATAATTTAAAAAAAATGGATAGAAAGTGGAGCTATTTTTTTTTGTAATTCAAGCCTCACGAATATTTGTAAACTTCTTAAATCCAAATGAATTATGTATTGGATTCGTATTCAAAGATAGTAAAGACTTGTACATATGTCATTTTCAATTTTAAGATTTTCACTTTTCATGTATTTTCTTTTCTATTATGAATGCAATTTATTGCAGCATCGAAGCCAACATCTTGATATATTTCAAAGATTTACAAAGAAAAATTTAGTTTCATATTTCTTTATAATTTTGTACTTATACTAAATGTTTGTAAAATAAATAAAGTGTGGTTATAGAATTTCAATTTCTCTTCTACTCCTTTTCATGCCTTGAATATATGCATTTAAGTTGATCATTGAAGTAATGAAAGATATTTTTATCAATTGGATTCATTTTGATGCCCAATAATTCACTTTTCTTAATCCTAGTTTTATTGTGACTTCCTTACTCACTTTGACATCTAGTGACTTCCTTACTCACTTGACATCTAATATATATTGTATTCGTTAAGCTGATTCCACCTTTTTATTTTTACTTATTTTTCTCTGCACTTTCAGACTCCATGACAAATGGATAGGCTTTTGATCTAAGAGGTTTGCTTTTTTTTTTATTGCGGTCTACTGCTATTTATTTACAACACTATATATCCCCCCTTTCTATTTTAAATGTAGCTTTATGAGCTTAAGAACAGACTGTGCTCATTAACAATAAGTAATGAGTTGTTATCAATAGCTAAGGGAGCCTCCTTTGGCCCAAAAGGAGGCCAAAAGTGGGTCCAAGATGCTTTGGCATAGTTCCTAAACATTCAAGAACATCTCAAGGAACGACATCTTTTGGCGTCATTACCGGGGAACATAATTGAAAAAATTATTTCCCTACAAAATTACAAAGATCAAACCTATTTCTTGAAAATGAACAAAGATCAAACATAGGTTGTACAATTTCACCTGGTGACTCCACATTTTGGTGATTCCATTCTTATCTAATGGCATATTCATTTTCTTCACTAATAGCTACAAAATATGCTCCTCTTGATTTTTCAAATGTACATGGTTTTCCAAATCCACTGCTTAATAGCAATAAATATGAATGCATCCTTCCAAAATTTAGAGGAAATGATGAAGAAATTTTTTCTTTGCATTTGCAAGATTTTCCTAGTCTTATGCATCAACTTGAAATTTTTGACAAGGATGTTCTCATGAAGATATTCATGATATTTCTAGACAGAGATGTGAGAAAAATGGTATAGAAGCTTGCATTTTTCTAATATTTCTTCATTGAAGGATTTTCATGCAATGTTTAATTCTTATTGCAAAACCATGTATTCAACTGACCTTCTTTTCAAATATTTTTGTGAGCTAGAATGAAAGGGAAGGTTATTAGAGTAGTGATAATGAAAAATACAATTCCTTTATGAAGAACACTTGTAACCATCCTTTCAAGAAGTGCACCAAAGGTGGTATGTGACAATACAAGTTTTAAAACTAATATTTCTACTTCTATGGATTACTTTTTCAAAGAGGATTGAATCAAGCAAACAAACATAGGTATATATTTTCATATATTTTTCAAAATCAAGTTGTTTATAAATAACCTAAGACTAAATCTGAAGAAGGAAGCAAAGAAGAATTTTATGAGAAAAAACCAATCGAAGTTTTTGAATAAATTGAAGTTAAATTCATTCCTTTTTCATTTTATTCATTATAGATGGAAAAAGAGAAAATATTAGGTATTATCCAAGAAGTGGAGAAGATAAAAATCTTGCAAAACTAGGTTAATCATGTTGATAAAGATAGGGTATTTTCTCCTGATCGAAAAAGATTTTTTCACAACTTTCAATATCTAGTGTCAAAATGGATGGACTAAATAGTGCTTAAGATATCAATATATTTCACTTTCATAAGAGTAGAGTTTCAAAATTTCAACTATTATCTTCAAGTTGTTTTTCTTTGTTTTGTCTCACAGTTTAGTGTTTCCTATCTTATTCCTATAAAAGTATAAAAGTAAGGTTCACACAATCAATCAAATTTTTTCACAATTGAACTCAAAATTTATTTTTGCTCAACCAAAAGGGTTAACCATATTTTTTTTTCTTAATTGGTCTACTTCTATATTAATACAAAAAATATGATTACAGAGAGGCTGATGCCTCGAAAGTTCTAGCCCAGGAGATGGCATTCTTACAAAGACGCTTGATGTACTTACTAGAGGACCTGCATAGTGACTTACTTTAGGACTTGAAGTTTCTGAAAACATTGGACTCAGTACCATGACAGTAACCAGAAACTGACCCATACAATGACCAAAACTGACTTGTAAACAGCTATCCCTTAAACAGATACCAACATACAAGAGAATACTGCCCAGCATAGGGGAAAATGACAATAAAAGTTGAAAGAGACCTGACTCTGGTAGCTTAAAAACATGAAAAACTATGTATCCAGAGGGGATTGAGCGTCTTCCTTCAGCGACTGACCAAAACCAAAAGGCGCGGACCTGTTCAATCTTCATGCGAGGTTGTCGGCTGTTCTTCTACAATTAGGCACCCAAAATGGTCTGTGTCTTTAAATTCAGAGGGATGGCCCTCTAAACCTAATGGATCGCCTTCTGCTGGTGTTCTGGGCCGGCGTGTGCAGTCGAATTCAGAATTGGTGAGACACCCTTGTCTCCACGCTGTGAAACGTTCTGGTCTGCCATCCGAGGTTCCAGAGGCGCCCCAGGATTGACCTCCCCTGAACCCACTGCATCCTTGCACATCTCGAAGGTGACTGACACGATGAAGGATGAATTTCCTAGAGAACAGGGGAGCAGAATCGAGCTATGTGCAAGTGTGAATGGTGAGAACAGACTTCTGTTATGACTTGCTGTCTTTCCCTGCCCTTGCCACTTCTTGTTGCAGGATATCTATTACAGCAGAACTCTGAAGCCTCAAACGAGGGGTTCGAAGTGGTTGAGGAAGGTTGGCGAGGGACATGGCTGCGGGAGCTGCCCCGTCTGCAGCCCATCTTGGTGCGCTCTCTGGGCATTTTAAGGTGAGCAAAACAACCGGAGAGGGAATGGTGAGGTGGCGACTGAGGAAATAAACACAAGATGATAAGAAGCCTGGGCGCACTGATGACTGTCA